>JABFPB010003706.1:0-16445 GCA_022817645.1 Ceratoteleas bidentatus
GCGATTGCAAGCTAAATATGGCAAAAATCAATGTTTTGAGTGTTTCTGACAGTAATTTGGATCAAAACTATAACAAATGTGCAGTTAACTCAATTTCGAAAAAAAGTGACTTAACTGGTTTTTGCGGGAATCCACAGATATATAATAATATATATATTTAAAGTACAATTGACTGTCTTTATTTGAGGAAAAAGGCTAATTTTGATATTAAACAATTATTTAAAACCTTATAATTGAAGAGAAATACCTAATTTCAAGAAGTCTTTTTGAAATTAGTTTTATAGAAATTATTAATACGTTAAAACTACTGCTTTCTCATCACTTGCTATTATTTCCAATTCGCTACAATTTATAAATTTGTCTCCAAATTGTTTTTGTGTCCATTTTACAATTAGAACTTTTCAATTTGCCTTTATTCTCCCCTACTCTGATTCTAACACCAATTTAAAATCATCCAAAAACCTCTAAATATCCCACCTAAAGACACCACCCTATATTTATAATCCAATTACTCATTTCATCTCCAATTTCCAGGGTCATCCCCAACAGCATAATGAAAGCCAAGAGTGAACGAAGGAGGCCCTTCATTGGCAACCAAATCGACGAATGTCGCGATGCATCCGGCCTATTTTTCATTCTCCCATGTCAAAAGGGTTACGTCGTCAACTGGGACGTCCAAAAAACCATCTGGGACTACGTAATGTCAAAAGAATGCTGCTCTGTAGACCTCACTAAAATCCCAGTAATCCTAACAGAACCTCCCTTCAACTTTCCCTGCACCCAAGAGGCCATGACTGAGATATTCTTCGAGGAGTACGACTGCAAAAGTATGCTCAAAATTAACCCCACCAGTTTGTCCTGCTACAAATACAAAAGCACCAATCCCAACGCCAAATGCTGCATTGTTGTTGACTCCGGTTACAGTTTCACTCATGTGGTTCCATATGTGGAAGACGTGAAGGTCAAAGAGGGAATTCGAAGGATCAACGTGGGGGGAAAGCTGCTGACGAACCATTTGAAAGAAATCATATCTTATCGGCAACTGCATGTCATGGACGAAACGTACGTTATTAACCAAGTGAAGGAAGACTCGTGTTTCGTGTCACAGGACTTTTTCGGTGACATGGACAAGGCTAAAGCAAAGTTGGATGCCAATAAGATAGTCAGGGACTACGTTTTGCCGGATTTCACGACTCTGAGGAGAGGGTACCTGCAGGAAATTGGGACGAATGAAGAGAGACAAATTCTGAGACTGAACAATGAGAGATTCGCGATACCGGAAATACTGTTCCATCCGTCCGACATTGGGATCAAACAGATGGGCATTCCTGAAGCAATTATGGATTGCATGAAAGCCTGCACCGAGGAAACTTGGCCCCATTTGTTGTCTAATATTATTCTTACTGGAGGGAGTGCCAAGTTCCCTGGTTTCCGGGAAAGGATTTATAAGGAAGTTAGGAGTCTTGCTCCGGCTGAGTTTGAAGTTAATATTACGATAGCTGACGAGTGAGTATCTGTAAAGTAAGGGAGGAAGAGTTTAAAACGTTTTTCTAAAGTTTATTAAACTTTTTATGTTGAATAAACGTTTATTAATTGTAAACTTCACATGAGAAACAAAATTTTACTATGTTGTACTTCATCGATATAAAATATTGCAAACATACCCTATAAAATGTAAGAATCTTTTTCAGTATTTAGTTTCTTAACAAAATTGTTTTTATTTAAGAACACCGTCTGACAAAATGGTTAAATTGGTATTTTTCATCCAATTTTCAACCAAATGGGGCTGTTTATAGTTTTTTTTACATTAATTGGTATAAGCTTTGTTGGAATTAGTTTTTCAAAATTCCATCTAAAGGATTTCTTCTATACTAATTTTCCAGCATAAAGCCAGATAAACATTGGTTGAAAATTGGCGAATTTGTGACTGATTAAAAATAACCCGAATTTTATTTGCTATTAACAAATTGTTAATTATTATTTTTATTTGACAAATTATTTATATTCCATACATCATTCGATTTCTATGAGTTGATAGCTGCTTATAAACAAAATTTCTGTTGGAAATTTTGTTTTTTTAAAGTCGGTTGGAAAATACCAATTTAAACAATAAAAATTGGTCCCCCAGCAGTAAAAAAAGCAGTAACAAAATAATCCTCCTAATACTATGAAATAAACATTCCGTTATCTATACTTTATTTTCAACATAAATTATTTGCTAAATTATAACTATTATACCTTTTATTTTCAGCCCAATTACGTATGCTTGGGAAGGTGGAAAGTTATTAGCAAATGATGCAACGTTTTCCAATTTGACTGTCACGAGAGAAGAGTATGAAGAAGAAGGACATGGAGTTTGTTATGTTAAATTTGATGTATAAGAAAAATGAATAAAAGTATCTTTTTTAAAGTATATATTATTTTTATACGAAATGCAAGTTACAAACATTGTATAAGATAAATATATGTATCTTGTATACCTATGCACTTAAAAAAATACTTTCTTACTAAATCATGGTACTCTGATAAAATTGTATTATTCATAAACAATTGAGAAATATCACTGGGTTCTGAAATATTCTTTCACAAATCCACATAATAAATGGGTAAATAATATTTCAGAAAATTAATCAATATTTTTGCTTATAGATCTGAAGAAGAAAGAAAATAAGTATCTATATAAATATTGACAATGTTTTAATAGTCAATTAAAATAATTTGAATGTAATTAAAAAATTTTCTATTGTGTAAAATTCAGTATTATATCGTGTCAAAAATTAATTTGATACTTTGAATAATTACGAAAATATTCTGCTCAAAAAATCTGGGTTTAAAATCTTCGCATTTCACATTCATTATCATTCACATAATATTACGAAACGTACGATTCGAACCAGATGAATGAATTATTCATTAAATAATACTTCTTTCTTTCATTTCATAATATATAGAGCAGTAAGCAAAATTATTTATCAGTATTACATAGATTTCATTTGTTTCATCAGTTCCTCTAAACTGCTGTCTGTCGCCTCAGCACATTGCTCTGTTTCTTGATTTATACACGATTCTTGAGGAACTGAGTAAGCTCTTTGTAAACCAGAACCAATTTCCAATGGACATTCCTCGGGATAGTCTTCTGACTCATCTACCAGTGAAATGCCTGCAAATACGACAACGTGCCATAATTTATATCCAAAATAAAAACCTTTCACTGCAGAAATAAATAAATATCAATTTAAATGGTGAATAAATTGCAAATGCATACCCCATTCGTTGTCTTCGTGAATGGTTTCGGTATCCTCGACACATTCTTCGCACGGTTCAATTTTAGGTTTCTCTGCGTACTCTTTTTGTCTTAGTCGGCACTGTGGGTCGTCACAAGTTGGATTTGGTTTCAAAACCATAGTTGGGAAATAATCTTGCAAAGCATTATAACCCAGGTAATAAGTTACGGCGCCGAAGTTCAATAAATACTTCAAAGCGTTTTGTACAAGAAATCCTGCAACGATACCCATGGTTGTTGGCAAAGATGCCGCACACACTCCATCTCTTTTTAAGGTTTTCTCATCGATGTTTGAAGCCACCACTAAAGGTGGTGCGCACTGTAAAATAATTTATTATTCATTTTTATGAACTGTTTTTAAATTGTATTTTATTTTTATGAAAAGAATAATGAGTATTACTATTTATTCGTTATTAATAATTACTGAAATTATTTGGAGAATTGTTTTATTTAATTTAATTCTGAAATATTGTTTATTTATAGTTATAAACTCACAGCAAAGCAAGCTGATTCTCCGGGAACAATAAACTGAATGTGACCTGAGACGGCATTTTCCGAAACTCCACTCTCGAACCATTTTTGGTTCAATTCATTACACGCTGTATTTATTGCCATGCGAGCTTCGAAATTGTCTACACAGCTCAGTACCAAATCCACTGGACCTTTAGTTTTGCTGGAGGTACTGAAATTCAGTAAATTATGATGAATTGAAGTTTGGGTGACGTGGGCCATAACTCATCAATAGTTCCAATATTTTCATTCCAATTTGATGGATAAACTAAGTTGCATACTTGCAATTTACTTAGATCTTCTTAACTTAACGAAATTAGGTTTTTTATAACGTAATTACTGTGAAAAATACAAAATATGGTAAACAATATGGCGAAAATCGACTCTTTCCAAAGTTGAATTATTTAACACATTTTTAGCAACATTTTTATTAATGTTTATATTCAAAATATCTATTCAAGATTTTGGGCTTATAAATGTGATTAGAAAACGCACCTAATTGTATCAAGAAAATGTTGAAAATGTTCCACTAGTGTAATATTGTAATTGTGAGTCTCAATTTCAACATCAGGGTTGATGTTTCTCAATGTTTTTGCTGCAGCATCAACCTTTGTCTGGCCACATTGATGAGGTTGAAAGAATAATCGGTTCATATTGGCCAGCTCAACTTTATCATAGTCGAACAGAATTAACTGCAAATATTATCATTTTTATTACCTTCTACATTGCTCTTTATCCACGTATGCATTTTATAAATATAAATTAAGGTGTACAGTCCACATATTCAATTTCAATGGAAATAACATATCCGAAAGTGATAAAATAATTATTAACAAATCAAATTTGAGTTATACAATTGTACATTTAAAAATAAAAGAAACATTTTCATTTAGTCATCTTTTTCAAAAAGTTTAAATACAATTATTGATTCACTGGTTATTTATTCCATCATTAAATAATTATTTATTTGAATAGAAAAAGATTTTAATTAATTACAGTTTAATTACATGTAGTTTTACATAAATTATAGGTATACTAAAAAGTACAAATTTATTGAATTTAATGTCTTTGTGATAAAAAGTGTGCCATATGTTATCACATATCTATTTGAATATAAAAAATTATGTAAGCTATCTGAATTGAATCTGCCACAATACACACGTGTAGAATTCAATAAGCAAAATCGAACTAAGCAAGTGGAAGTAACGACTAAAGATTACTAATAGTGAGTAAATATAATGAGTAATGTGCACACAGTATTACCTTTCCTATTCCACATCTTGTCAACATTTCAGCTGTTACACTGCCGACTCCTCCAACTCCGACAATTGCTACAGTCAGGTCCCGGATTTTTTCATAATCTTTGACAATTCCCATTCTCTGAAGGGCCATCAATCGACTAAAATATGTGACACAATTGTTACAAACTTACTACGTAATTAACATTACACAACACTTTTCACTGTTGTAATAATGCCAAATTAACAAACCTCTATAAACAATTACAATATTAATTACACTTCAATTATTTACTCACCTGTAAGGATTCGTGTCAACAACCTCACTCGAAATTTTTTCGATCTTTTGTCTGGCATTTTCCCCCTTTTCGAATTCAGCTTTTTCCAATTTTCTTCGCAAAATGTCAATTTCGCGTTGCAATTCCTCGACAGTACTCATTTTAACGGCACAGTTTTTTCTCCCGCTAAAACATTTACAAATTTGTTACGAGTTATTTGACACTCACTAATAACATATGTGAGAATCAGAAGTCACGACTGAAGTCACTTTGTCAAAAAACGTGGACTTTTAGTTTTTCGTTTGTACTCCTAGTTATACTTTGTGTCAAACAACAATTGGTACGTCGTAAATAAAGACTATCTGCCTTAACTTATTTGTAAATATACTTTTAAATTTGTAGATGACGTATACACGAGCACCCAATTGTAACCAAATGTCAAGTGTATCTCGAGCTTTCACGCAACTGCTGGTCAGATTAGGTTATGCGGTTCGTGCGGTCTCCTCTGTAAACTGTTGTTTATGCATAAATTGAGGAGTTCGAGGCAGCAAAGGGAAAGAGAGAGTAAGTACATGATGTATAAGAAGTGGGCGAGCAATTTGTAATGCGTTCGAGTGGTTAAATGAAAAGAGAAGTTCTATTGCGACGGAGTTGGGGTGTTTTTTATTATCTTCGTCGACAAGTTGGATGAGTTATTACATCGTTTTTATATTACTATACTATTAGAGGTTGTTGCATTTGGGAGAGAAGTGTACTTGGGAGAGAAGTATGTGAGAGAAAAAGGTGATTTGTCAATACGAGAAGAGTTTAGTTTTTTAGAGTTGGTCATCGGTACTTTAAATTTTTATAGGTGAAATAATAAAGTTCGCCGAGAAACAAAAAAAGAGGTTTTGTTACTTGTTAGGTTGTTAGTTTATTACTATATATATATATATATATATTTACTATGTTTAGAGAAGAGTGAAAATATGATGAAAAATGAAACTGAAGTCTTATTTATGTTTGCAGGATATGTTTTCAGTGTAAAGGAATTGAGTGAGTAATAATATTTACAGAAATATGTTCTAATTAAGATGATTTTCGGGATACAAACCTTCATGGATTTTAAGATATTTAAGACCTGATTAAAATGAAAATGAAACGATTTTTTAAATAAAAAAACGATACATATTGAAACATTTTAACACTTTTCTCAAAATTGTTAAAATGTGTCAAAAAATATTCGAGACACATACTTAACGTTATGAATTTTTATTAAGATCGATGAGTTTCAATGTGTTTATTGCCTACGAACAAATTATGTATGAACGTTAATTTAACTTATGTTAAAATTTCAGTAAAAAATCTTCCACAACCAGGAATTGAACTTAGGCCCCCGAATTCTAAGATTTTCATTTCATAGACAATTTTATTTTCATTAATGTTAATAAGTAATATTAATTAAATATTGCATATTAACATTAATTATATGTAAATATAATTAATGTTTAATTATATTTACATTATTGAGTTATTGTAAATAGGTGACAATAACTCATTGAAGCACAAGTGGCTGGAACACGGAAGATGCACGTATCAGATAAGCACTTTGAAACCCATTGATCTTGCCAAAAATATGTAACGTTGTGTTTACATATCGATATATCTTGATATTTTTTAGAATATGCCCTAAAGACGTGAGATTTTGTAATTTTCCGAGAAGTCTTTACATGTTTCAATATGTATCAGTGTATTAATATTTTATTAAAAAAAATAAAATGAAAAAAAAAACTGGAAGCTGATAAAAAACAAGTTATTAGTGGTCGTCAATTAGGTCGGTCGTCAGAGACGCTAGTCAAAAGGAAAACTAATCAAATCAGCAACCATTGATGTGAACAAATCTAAAAAAAAGCAAAAGTCAAAAAGATCTCCAAATAATTTTATCTTTACTTATTTGTATATAAATTATCAAGAAATGCATTTATTTCAAACTACCCTAGTAAAAAGAAACATAGTAGAAATATATTTCTAATATATTGAAAATATAATGTAAATATATTTTAAATATATTTGTAAATATATTTTAAAAAATTGTTTAATTTGTCCGTTAACATTTTATTTTTTACGGAACACGCGGGAATTGTAACGAACTTTTAACACGAGTATGATTTAGAAAAAAAAATCAAAGAATTTTATCTAACGACCGAACTACTTTAACTTTTCATTAAAAATGAATTAGTTTTCAAAATGGAATCATGATGTCTTAGAAAGAATTTTAATTAAAAACAAGCGGTAATATGTGATAAATGCTGGTGATACAATACGCTTTTTTTTATTAATTATTGTTACAAATGCATTAAACACATTAGTTTCAATAAAATAAATGAGTTTGCTCTAAAACATTCTCGCGTAACATAGAAATGTAATTATTCAATTTAATACAATAATTCGGTATAATTAAAATAACTTATTAAAACAATCTTCTGATGCTTTTCATGTATGATAATCAAACTACAGTAGCATAGTTTTGGTGATGTAACAAGAGAGGTAACGCATGCATTTTGTTCTAATATCACATGGAAAAAAGATTGCTTAAATCTGATGGGGTGTCCTAATTTTGCAGCTAGAAAAATATATCTGCAAAATAGTCACTGGTGAAAAATTAGTGTAGTCTCCCTATTTTTCCCTATTCGATTACTGTAAACTTTGCACAGAAAATTTCACGTTTCATTGAAAGAAGGGAAGAAAATTTCGCGATTCATCGCCTTTGGTGCTATTACTCTATTTGTTGAACAAATCTGCAAACTTGAAATTTTGCTTCTTGGCCGATTATTGATCCAGATTCAAACAAGTCACTAGCCCCCAAGTCATGGGTCTCCAAGCTTGGTTCAATGGTTGTATGGAATGCCATGGAATTCCATACAACCATGCCAAACCATGCCAAAAAAGCTATGTGTTATTCACATAGCTTTTTGGCATGAATAACAGCATTTATATCTATGTATAGAACAATGCATACGATTTATGTAAAGTTTACATAAAGATGTGCTTCCTTGCCCCACAAAATTTACATACAGTTTATACAAGTTTATACTTGCACTGTTATATTTGGACAGTTTATGCAATTTATGTGTAAACGTTTTATGTAATTTTAGCAGGACAAACAGACTCATCTTTACGTAAATTGTATGTAAACCGTATACCTAACCGCTGGCTATCAAGGATGTAGCTCAGCGCGACCAGCTTTGTCCGTCAGATTTTCAGTCAGCAGCATTACTATCGGAATTGTGGTAGGTTACTCTCTTTGCGCAGAGAGATCTAAGCCAGTCAGAACTGGCAGCTAACACGCGACCGTCTTTGTGAAAAAATGAGGCGCGACCAACTGCGGGTTAAATATAACTCACTGGCTCTAATAAAAGATACTACATTAAATGTAAAACATTCTAGAAATAGAAGTAGAAAAAAGATTAGGTTTTTTTTATTTATTAAGAATGGAGTATTTTATTAAACAAATGAATGTTTTTCATTGTGTGTAATTATATCTAATAATTGTATACAATAATGCATCGTGAAAACGTTTGGAAACTGACAAATTAAATGATTTTAAAAATGATCTCATAACTCAACGTTCGAAAAAAATTAAAACTTTCGCGATTGTAGTTTTAATTTTAATTTAATAAAATAAAAATAAATAAAAAAGAAACGTAATGCCGCTCCAGTTGAAAAAACCTTTCTGCCATAACCGGGAATCGAACCCAGGACCTTTTACGCAGAAGTCTGAAAGAATAACCTCTCGGTCAAAATCGTTCTACTTTCAGATCTGAAAGGTCCTGGGTTCGATTCCCAGATATGGCAGTGAGGTTTTTTCAGTTGATTGATTGAAAAAATTTGGATCCCGTATCACTGCGATTTATTAAAGAAATTTTAGACGTTTTTTAAGAATTTCTGCACATTTTTCTCAAATCCGCCTTGCATCCCAAACCAAATCCCCAGTCGGAATCCGAGTTGGGGTTTTCCGAACGCGCGTTCGGTTAATTCAGCTTATTTCTATCGAAAGCATTCTACTCGATACTCCTCGAACACACCGCAAGTCAATTTCGCATGAGAACTCGAATGCGATTTTTTCGCAGGAAATTCGAACCCAACTTATTACTTCGATTAATAAATTTTAATCTAACAAAACACTAATGTACAAATCTTATCCCTACCAGCGAAGAATACTATTTAATATTCTCAGAAACTCCACATAGCATTTCTCGAACAAATAATATTCTCAGAATGTTCCTGGAATATCAAATAACATTTTTCGCACAAGAATACTTTTTTCCATTAAGATGGTTATATCATGAAGGATCGTATAATTAGGGTGCCAAATGAAAATATGGTCATATTAATTTAATCATATTTTATTATTTCATAAGAGCATTAGTTTGATTGTTTCTTGGTATAATAAATGTGAATTTCCTATTAATTGCATACGAAAATAAAAACAGATATTTTTTGTTAATTGTTAGTTTTTCGTGGAATTTTTGGAATTTTAATGATTTACGTAAACATTGCCACCATATATAGTCAATTTTGATTTCTTTTGTTCGCATTGAGTTCTGTGAAATCGTTTTTCAAATGTTATACACAACATTTCAATAGTTGTTCATTATATATGAATAATGAGAAAACAAAAAATAAGAATTTTATATAAAATTTAAATTTGAGTTCTTCGAATATTATAATTTAATTTGTCATATTCGATGTTAAAGTTTCATTAAAATAGATGGATAATATCACTATATATATCATTTTTCAGCAATTTTAGCATCTAATATCTCCACTTCTAAGTAGTCGAAATGCTTGGGAATTTGGCAAATCAATTAGTAGCCTCAAAATAAACCAGATTTTAAGTTTCATCGAATTCTTATTATTTTAACTTATTGAAATAACCACCTTAAATCCCTAATGAAAGTAGAAATATATTGACCATATAGGAAACATAATATGTTTCCTATATTCCCAATATATTTTTCATACAAAAAATATATTCCCAATTATTTCTATGAAATGAACATCTGTAAATAGAAGAAATCAGATATTCTTCTAATATACTTCGATTGTTCAATTTGACATTATAATACAATCAAAACAAAAATAAAATAATATAATACAATCAAAACGTTTATTAGAAACAGAAATTTTAACGGAAGACGAAAATAAAAAATCTATAAGCTGCGTTTTTTCGCAAGCTAAAATTGTATTTCTTTCAAAAAATCAATACCAATAAAAATGTTCAATTTCAATTGCATTTAAAAATAGTATTTACAATACACACTAGACTCTACGCATTCTTTCCATTTTTTTATTACTCATAAAAATATTTTTATTATTTTTATTTTACACTTTTACAAAGAGTTATAGATAAATCATTACAGAATTACAGACAAATCACAAATCCCACAGACTTTTTCGCAATAAACATTTCCCTTCTCTTTTCTTTTTCTAATTCCAATTCTTCCCAAAATTGTCCAGTTCCCTACTGAAAAAATTTTATGTAATATTTGATATAAAATTGTATGTATTTGGCGCCTCAGAAATGATATAAAATCGCACGTAATGAAATCTTACAGAAAATATTATGTCTTGATCATTTTTGTAAGAAATTGTATAAAATATTATGTAAAAAATATTACGTCTTATACGCGATTTTACATAATTTCTTAGACGCCAAACTGCGACATAAAATTGTATGTAATTTTGTACAAACAAATTTACATACAAACTGTTTTTTCAGTAAGGTTACTTCATCCCCATTTTCCCTCCCTCTCCCTCTCCCTTTGCCAGTTACCGACGCGTCGGTAACTCCCCCTCGGTCGGTAACCCATAACACCATTCAATAAAACAGCAGCCTCCCTTCACCACTGCATCTGTCAGGCCAAACAAAGAGCGCCAGGGAGGGAGCAAACATCCACAGTGCGGGTCGTCTTTGTTGCTCGACGTGCAGCTGCTTTTGTATATTTGTTTTCCACATGCAACTGCACCTCGACTCGCAGCACCGCCGTCTGCATCGCTCCGCTGATCCGCCCGGACATGATTCGACCTCGCCCGGACCTTAACCGCTGTGAGTACCGTCCCTTCGAGAGGTTAGTCGTCGCCAGATTTCACCCGAAATCATCCCGATGCCAAAACGTCCTCGAATTCGCCCATTTGGCAGACAGGTGCGGCAGAAATGCGTTTAAAATGCATCAAAATTGCAGTTCAAAGTGTATTTTGAAAGTGCATTTTGAAAATTCATTTCCAAGTACATTTAAAAAATGCATTTGAAAAAAGTGCATTTCAAAAATGCATTTCGAAAATGTATGTCAAATAAATTCATTTGAAAGTGCATTTCAAAAGTGTATTTGAAAATGCATAAAAATGCATTTCAAAAAACCAAAATCAAGAAATTAAATGCATTGAAAATGCGAAAGCCAAAAATGCACCGTTTCCCAGATTTGACACAGTTCGACAAAATTTACAGCGATTGTTGTAAATGAAAACAAGTCTCTGTCAATGTATGCCAGAGATTTCACGTGACGTAACAGTTCATTAATCCTTGTTCGATTTATCGGCTATCGCGGCGAGTCGATTTAATTTGTTGTTATTGTTGAATCGAACGGAACTGTTTTGCTTATTCGCCTGGCTTTCAGGAGAGACTGCAGACAATGGAGGAGTCGACTTGGCCGAAAGACAAGGGGATTGACTCTGTCGCGGAGATTCATCGGTTTCACGTAAACGGTAAGAAGATTGGCATGTTAATGATAGCGTTTATCTCTGGCTGGATAAAAATAGCGTAACATACCGAGGATGGAAAAAGTCACGCTTTTCTGCCGATAAGTTTGATTGGGATTAAACAAACTTGAAGTTTTTCATTTTGATCGATAAATAAAAATATATAGTTTACATTTAATTCTGTTTTAAATTTAAATAAATCTGTTTTGAGTTAATTGTAATTAATTATAAGCTGAAAGTGTCTATTAGTTAAAGAGTTTTGAACACTTTGGGGGAAATTAATGGAAATGTTTATAATTCAGAAAATGTTTTATTAATTTAATAATAAAACAATTATTACTAAATCGTCATCAATTAAAAGTTGGCAATTTACAAAATAAATTAAAATATACATTATTGCTAAATAAAAAATGGCAAAAGAAATAAAAAATTGAAATAAATATTTTAATATTTATTTATATATATAAATATATAAATAAGTAAATAAAAATAATAGTTAGAGATGCGCTTTACAAGATAAGTAAAACACGAAATTCGGCGAAAGTTTGTTTAGCCTTTATTTAGTCAAAACATTCGCACAAGTGCAAGTGGCTTAATTCACTTTGCAATCACTCATACTGGCAGAATCAACGACACTTGAAATGCAAGATTCGAGTGTCACGTTTAAGGAATGATGCGCCTTTGTAATGATATCGAATCCTAGCGCTACACTTTGTCACGCTTGTAATCCGAATATTAAGTTTCACCAAACACGTGTTTTGCAGACATTACCAATGGTCTTGATTGCAATGAACAAAAACACTACAACATGCTGGAACCAACCCGGAAGTGAGTTTTTTCTCATTTTATATCTATATTTATTCACAAATATTATTACTTAAAATTATTAAACTTAAATGTTTATACACTTCTTCATTTATTCTAATAATTATTTATATCATATTTTATATTTTATTTTATATTTGATAAATAATAATATTACTTATTTTTATTTTTATTTGTTTATTTAAACATTTTTTAATCAAATTAATTTAAAAAATATTTTAAATTTAAAGTTTAACTATTATTTTGAAAATTTCTGATCTTCAGGTGATTTCAGATTATTCTTAGTTTAAGTGAGAATTTATTTATAGTAGCAATTATATATATATGTATATATAGATAGAGCGCCAATCATGAAACACATTGGGAGTATATCTATATATTATCGCCTAACCTCGATTATTCACTCGCATCAGGCGAAGATATAATTATATAAACAAACGCAACGAAACAATAATTAAACATCTGTGCAGATAATGGTATCAACTACCTACCGCAATTTTTCATTTCCGTGCACAGTTCATCTTTGAGGCAGAGCCGCTTCAAAAAAGCTTATTAGATATAATGAGCAATCGAGTGATGCGAATGACATCAGAGTCCCGATACGGAATTCACATTGAGGCTGAAAACAAAGGGATATATGTCTATTTTTATAATGATTTGAATATATAATTATAATTACTTCGTTTTTATATTACACTGATTAATTTTGACTATATAATGAGTTGCTATATAATTGTTTTGATATTTAAATTATTAATTTTGATTTTATGAGGATTTGATAAATAGCATTTTTAAATAATAAAGGAGATATCTTTATCTGTCTGAGAAATCCTTTTTGCGAATCTATAAAAACAATGCCCTGTATTCATTTTATTTCCTCATTGTCCAAGGTAAAATCAGCGCTTAATCTATCAAACCTATTTATTCTTTACTGATAATCATTTTGTTTCTGTAGATTGGCGAATATTCCTCTCATATGTTCGGATGATATACAAAATAAAAAAAATAATATGCACCACAAAATGCATTTTTGAAATGCATCACAAAATGCATCGAAACGTGCATTTTTTTACAGGAAGCGCAAAATGCATCGAGACGTGCATTTTTTTAAATGCATCATAAAATGCATTTTTGAAATGGATCATAAAATCGCGAAATGCATTTTTTTAAATAACCGCAAAATAATCTAAATATTCGCATTTCAACAATGCATCGTAAAATGCATTTTTGAATTGCATCTTAATATGCAGTTTTGAAATGCATCTTAAAATGCAGTTTTGAAATGCATCAGAAAATGCATTTTTTAAAGTATCATAAAATGCATCGGAAAATGCATTTCAAATGCATCGAAATGCATTTCAAATGAATGGAAAGTCTTATTTAAAAAATGCATTTCGAAAATGCATTTCAAATGAATGGAAACATTTATTTAAAAAATGCATTTCAAATGAATGAAAACATTTATTTAAAAAATGCATTTCGAAAATGCATTTCAAATGAATGGAAACATTTATTTAAAAAATGCATTTCGAAAATGCATTTTTTCAGTTGCATTCAATCCAAAAGTCGAAGTTCTGACAAATGGCCTACTAAAGTCTGAATTTGAATAATCATAAATGCATGTAAACCAGTTCTTGGTAAAACGTGTTCATATCATAAACGACTTTTCCTTATGCAGGACTTCCCCTTTGGGAAAAATTCAAGCAGCATTTCTACTCAACTATGAATCTGACATGTCTAAGCATTCGAAAAGTCGAACGGGGCAAAGTTGCGTGAAATTACATATTTATCAATAAGGATATTGACAGAAACTTGTGTGCGTTTGTTACGTCATTCCTCTCAGCGTTACAGAGCAGAATGCAATCATTGGGTTTAGTTAAAATAAGTGAACGAAGAAGTTAAAGTTTCAACTTTGTAATGTAGGAAAGATATGAATTGAATTAGATTCGGAAGAGCAAATTGTGTTTTTACTTTTTTGTTGGAGAACTGGGAATTTATTGAGGAGGAGGGTTATATGATATTAATTTTGTTTAATTATTATTTTTTCAATAAAAATTTTTTCGTTTGTAACTATTTTTTGTGAATAAAATATTGATTTTTTAATTAATTTATTAAATACACATTTTTTAATTAATTAAATACCTAATAAATAAAAATTATTTATGTTTTTCTTGTGGAAAATAAATCCATAATAACCAAGGTGCGCAGTTTTTTGCAAATTTTACCCAATTTAGTTAGTACAATTTGATTCAATTGAATGAAATAAAAATTAAGTAAATGGTAATTTAGTTGAACGTAATTGTATTTTGCATATATTGCTGATAAGAGAAGACTGTTAATGTAAAGCGTTTCTTTAATCGTATCTTTATTTTTTATAATTATCGTTTTCATTATATAAAATATATAATACATTTTTAAAGGCGATATTGGAAGGTGGAAATTCCGGTTCATTTGTGTCTTTACCTTAATTGATTACACGTGGTTTTAAAAGATTACAAAAAGCGTTAATAGTAGAGGGAATTATCATGAAATTAGACGAGGAAACAAAGTCGATGCAGCTTTTGCTCAGTTAGATGATCTTTGAAACAATTTAATTAAGAATATGAGTCACAGATAAGAGAATATGAATCGTAATTTTAGTCTTTTTTTATGTGGAATACTCTCAAAATTTTTTTTATTCAACCTCTGTTGACACAAAAACATCAACTAACCAAATTCTGTCTATCAAAAATTAATTCAGTTTTTACTCCAATTCCCTCCATTTACCTGAATTCTTTGTAGATTGCACCTATTTTCTATGAACCAATCAATTGTTACGATAAATATATTATACTCTGCTGAAATTCCACATAGATTACCCCTACCTATAATATCTTGTTTAATTATCATCTTCCACCTAAATTTTTACTTACAATCCACTTGTGACCTCCAAACATTTCTGTTTACAATAAGAATCCACGTCGATTCTACGTATGTCTCTCAAATTCCTCAGATTTCACTTAAATTACCTTCCTCCGACCAAATTCTACCCAAATTCCACCTATATTTCCCAAATCTCCGAATTGCCATCCTGCACCCCAATTCCACCTTCCTCCTTCAGATTCCTCAATTTACAATCACCTTATTCCTCTTAGACTCCATTTATCTTATTCAGATCCTACAATTTGCAGTCAAATTACCTTCCTCCACCCAAATTTCACCTAGATTCCATCCAACTCTTTCAGATCCCTAAGTTTCCTGACAAAACACTTTCCACTCAAATTCCACCTAGTTTCCACCTACTATCTACCTTCCTCCATCCAAATTCCACCTAAACTCCATCTATCTCTTTCAGATCCCTCAATTTTCAGACATAATAACTTCCTCCACCCAAATTCCACCTACATTCCACCTATTATCCACCTCACTCCCCCCAAATTCCCCCTACATTCCATCTATCTCTCCCAGATCCCTCAATTTCCCCTCAAACCACCTTCCTCCACCCAAATTCCACCTATCTTCCATCTATCTCCCCCGCATCCCCGCACGGGGGGCGGGGGGGGGGGGGGGGGGGCGGGGGCGGGGGGCGGGGGG
>JABFPB010003707.1:0-16450 GCA_022817645.1 Ceratoteleas bidentatus
GCGAACAATGTGAACAATCTGCAGATAAAATTTAATCAAATTCTCAGTATTTCGAGTTAATGCCATTCCTACCTTAAAAACTAATTTTTCAGACTTTGCCTGGGCAAACTCTTAAAAAAAATTGGACAGTATAAAAGAAAAAAGGGACTTTAGCCACTTTTTTCTTTAAACAGAAACTAACAAATTTGTAGATGTTTGTTTTTGTGAATATTCTTGTACTTGAACAATTTGCAATTTTGCTAAGTAACTAGAGGATGAAACCATTTTTTTCATAAATAAGCTTAAAAAACTAAAAAAGTAAAACTACATTGAATTTGTTATATTTTTTGTTTTGGTGGATGTAACCCTCTTAAATTTGTTTAATTTCAATAATTATGTTGTTATTTTCAGGATCATGGCTTTTATTTTGGCCGTGTGGTTGGAGTATAGCAATGGCTGCAGCTCCAGGATGTTTGCCAGATTTGCAAATGTTGTCACTGTTCGGAATAGGAGCTTTTCTAATGAGAGGGGCAGGGTGCACAATTAATGACATGTGGGATTACAAACTTGACAAACAGGTTTTTAATTACTGTAGCAAAATATTTCATTTAATTTATTCCATAACATGTGCTTTATAGATTCATGGCTAATTAGTAATTAATGACTAATCTAATTATTGTCTCTTCTTAGGTGATTAGAACCAAAGACAGACCATTGGCTTCTGGCAGTGTTACCCAATTTAAAGCCTTAACCTTCTTAGGTGGGCAATTGTCCTTAGCTTTGCTTGTGTTATTACAACTGAATTGGTACAGTGTTTTCTTAGGTGCAAGTTCCCTAGGTTAGTTCATTTATTACAGTACAACAAATTTATCAGTAATGATGGAATAATCTAAAACAAAGTACATTTTGTGTAAAGAAGTTTGCAAATAATCTAAAATAATTTAATTTCTACATTTAAAATATATTGCTAGGGTTATTATTAATTAAATCCAGTGATTTAAATCGTTGTTTTACATTGCGATTTAAACGAAATGACTTTTTAAAAATATCAATTTTAATTAAACAATATTTTTTACTGATTATTCAATCCAAAATACTATTTTACGGAATAAAAACAGCCTAAATGTGGCAATTTCAAAACATGATACATATTTTTTTCTTAAGTTTGCATAAAAATGATATTTTGATCATATATAACATTTTTTCACTTGGTACATGGAAAAACCAATTCTTTATGAATAGTAAACATTGTATCTTATTTATATTCGACTTTTAGCCTGACAAATGTTTATTTTAGCAGATAATCAAATACGACTTGGATTAGCGTATCCCTTATTGAGTTCCAAAAATAGAATAGTCATATAAATTCATACAAATTAATTTATTATACAATTTTCAGGCTTAGTTGTAGTTTACCCCTTAATGAAACGCATCACATACTGGCCCCAATTGATATTAGGAATGACTTTCAATTGGGGTGCACTATTAGGCTGGTCAGCCATTCACGGATCATGTGATTGGTCCGTATGTTTGCCACTTTACATAGCTGGAATATGTTGGACTATTGTGTATGATACAATATATGCTCATCAGGTTCGTCAAATTTGTAAATATTTAAGTACTTTATAAGTAGTAAACAATTTAGACACTAGAATATTGTATACTTGATGAACATAACTGACGAAATGTCTGACGATAGGACAAACTAGACGATATTATGCTGGGCATAAAATCAACGGCCATTAAATTTGGCGACAAAACCAAATTATGCTTGTCAGCATTTAGTACAACAATGATAAGTAATTTAATTGTTGCGGGCCTAATGGTGGATCAAACTTTGCCATACTATGCAGCAACTAGTCTCGTTGGAGGTCATCTTGCATATCAGGTTCATCTCAAAGCTTTAGCATGAACAATTTATTAATATTGATGTTCTCTTAAATTCAGGGGCGAAATTTACCATATAATCTTGTTACAGATATACAAGCTTGACATCAACAATCCAAGTAATTGTGCTAAAATGTTCACATCTAACTACAAAGTTGGATTGATACTATTCTTAGGGATAGTATTGGGTAATTTGTTAAAGCAATCTGATGACAATAGTCAGGTTGAAAAGAAGTCAAATAAAGAGGAAAACAAAGAACAGGCTCTGCAAAGTGCATTGAGTTCCATTAAACTACTGCTTGTAAATTGAACGCCAGAGCTTTTATATGTATGTAGAAGACAATGTACAAAGTTGTAAATGAAAAATATATAATTTAAATTGGTGATATAAATATATTTGAAGAAATTAATGCACACTGGGTAGGTTAGGTAACAATTTTGTTATGAGTCATTTTGAATCTGTAACAAAATTGTTCATAATTGATATTAGAAACAAAATGTTACTCATACTTTTTCATCAGTGTATATTGAAATGTGTAGAGATATAATCCGAAGTTAGAGATATTCGAATTATTTGAACTTTGGAATATTCAGAGTTTGAATGTTTTTTAATTTTGGAATTGTACAAAGTTTCAAAGTCTAATTTTATAGCATTGTATAACTGAATTTTAAGCACAAATGATATATCCATCATAATAATATTAAAATTTGTAAAAAGTGGAAAATTGGACATATCCGACAATACGACAAATTGAATATTTCAAACTTCAAAAAATTTGATTATTCAAAAACTTTAAACTTCAGAGTTATCTTTAAACCTTCATATTCTCCGAATATTCGAAGTTGCGAATGTTCATAAAAACGACAGCCCCAATCTGTCTAATTTTTCCTCACTCTGAGCAGGAATACCCACATTAGATTTCTCATTCGTTTCTTGCAGAACTCAGTTCTGCACTCGTGAAGAAATCCGAAATTCCCTCCCTAGTGGTGTAATGTACTACACTTCTAAAACTGATGTTTTAGAAGTATACGAATTGAAAGGTTTAGAGAATACTAGTCATTAAACAGTCAACTGGAAGTTCGAACTATCATACCAAGAAAGTCATGTAATTGGTATGAGGAGGTTTGAATAACCCACCACAGCCATTTCCTAGTGAAAAAAAGAAAAAGAAATACACTGTTGAAGAATAGAGTTGATGCGATCAAAAAGGTGTGACATTTCTACATTCTTTGTAATCGTAGCTCAAATATTTGTTTTGTTATTAAGTTCTGTTTGCTTTTACGATGTACCAAAGAAGCATGAATTGTAATATTGGTTATTGTAAAGAGGAGCAGGAATGGAATAAATCTGTTTATACCATTTATTTTATCAAACTCTGTGACCGCTTTTTAATTATGTTACTAAGATAGTTTCTAGATATTATGGATAATCTTTCATTAAAAAATTAGTTAATGGTCTTCCTAAAATCCAGCAAGTAAAAAAAAAGGAAAAAAAATCAGGGAAATTGTTCAGGTCTCTCATTTTAAGAATTTAGAAAAATATATATGAACAATTGACTGTTTTGTTGATAAAATGTAACTAGATGAATTCAAATTTAGTTAGAAAAAAGTTTCCAGGTTTGGAAAACCTGGAAAATTCAAGGAAATTTTTTGGTAAAAATAAGTGGCCACCCTGTAAATACCCAGTAAATGTTACATTTCAACCAAGAGTTGGTTGATTTTTTAAAGTAATCCAAATGCTCGATACACACTCGAGTTGTAGGATAATTAGTTCATATAATCCTGTACGTAGAAAGACTAGTGTTATATCGTTTAGGGATACAGCTAGTCAGTATCTTCTTAAAATGTGCCTATTGATATAATCGACTCCTTTGACCCATCCAGAAGTATTAAGATATTTGTTTACGTAGATTTCCTGTTATTTTAAATTGTCCTCTCAAAAACATGGTTCCTTTATTTAAAATTTCTGAATAAAATGGCACCTGAATAAAAATTTCCGAGTAAGATGGTAATTAGAAATCTTCTTCAATGATCTTACATTTTGAAGTGGATATCCTGTGCAATGCCAAGGGCTAATCATTCTTTTTTTTCATAGTTACATTAAACATGCAAAACTATTTTCTTCTTTGAAGCCGGTCTATATCTCATATCCTTGACGGAAAAATACCACTTCCTTTCTTGATTACCTTAGTCGTTAATGTCACTCCCATAATTGAAATGTCCTTGATTTTCGACTAAGATTCGAAGCTCGTTATTACGAGGCATAAGCAATGTTAGCAAATAATTCTTTCGATTCCCGATGAGAATGCTAAATCGCAAATTATTAACATTCACTAGTGCTCTGTCAGCAACTTTGACTCTTAATGTGCGATTCATCAAATGCGAATTTCTTAACTGAGTTTCATAAAGGAAAATAAGATGACATGTTCAAGCTTTTCATGGTAGGTAAAATAGAGGATTGTACAACTGTCGTACCAATCAGCTTTTTTTCTTTGCGTCTAAGTGAATTAATTACTGGTTTCACTGAATCTTTCACTGAAGCGTTTTAAAGTTTTATGTTTATAAACATTTACAAATATTGATATATATGTTTAGACTCTTCATTTCATTTCTGTACAATATTACGAATATACCAAACTGTACCAAGTTTCTGCCTGCATATATATGGACCAAGCTTTAGAAGTAGTAACACATTTTAGTAACACTTTTTTTCTTAAAGCTTTTTTATAAATTCTATCTCATTCTTATCATCTAATTCTATTTGTTTATTTCCAGTTGATGCTTGCTCCATTTTACACATCTAAATGAAGTCTTAATTTACGTTCTATAACCGTTATTATTCAAAGTAAATGGAAAAAAAACTTATGTAGATATGGCAGTTAAACCAGCAGCCTGGAGTTTTTTTAAACTTATCTCTCCACAATTGTCGCGGTACGCGAAAGTAATGCAAACTACCAGATAGATATCGAAAAGGATTTCCGTCAAGTAAGAATTGATTGTTTTCGTAGTCAACCTTGGAGCTGTAATTCTGTTGAATTATGACTTATTGTAATTGACAATCGAGATTTAATGAGGCTCTATCTTGTCATAAGCAAGAAAATATTTCTTCAGAATTATTTAAAGTTGCAAAACATGATGGAGCTTATGAAAAAATTATAATGAAACAATTTTTTATAATAAAATAATTTTAATTATAATAAAACTTATAATAAAACAAGAATAGTAAAAAGCCAGGAGACAATTATTGGAATTGCTTGAAGGAACCAAAATTTGATTGATCTTGACAAACCATTAAGTGAATTGAAATCGTGTAATCGTAATAGAAGCAGAACTAGAAGTTGGGATATACTTGCCTTTGAATGAAACAATGGTACTGAGGAATATTGATATTTTCAAACAAGTTATTTCACTTATAGAAAAAAGCAAAGAAAGAAAATTACTACATCCTCAGCATTATTAATTCTTATTTTATTCAAACGTTCCATTTATAACATCCTTTTTAACCAAGGTTTGGGTGATTTTGCAAAAACATTTCAGAGATTAAGGGAACGTACTCCAGTTCCAGAACAATTAGTTCATTTGATCCTTGACGCAAATATACCGAAGGTACATATAATGTGATTTGGGGACCAACATCCGGCCAGTATCTTCCTAAATTGTGGCCATTGATATACGCTACTCCTTTTCCCCAAGAAGATGTATCGAGGAACGTATCACGTGGAATTCCTGTCACGTTAAAGTATCCCCTTAAAATCATAGGACCATTGTGCAATGTTCCTTCGTAAAGTGGAGAATCCGGAACGTTTTTTAGGGGACTCATGTCTTGGAGTTTGAATCCAGTACAGTTCCAAGTGTCGATTGTGGCATTCCGAACATTGGCGTACTGCAATCCCTGAAAAATTATTTAATACATTTTAATACATAACATATCGTTTTTTATCATTTCGAGTAATGATAGTTACCTTATAGTCCGAAATGTAATTTCCATAATTCAGACGACCCTGATTTTCGACTAGTATTTGAAGCTTCGCATTGCGAGGCAAATGCAGCGGCAATGTATATTTTTTCTGGCTTCTACTCAAAACACCAACCAATGAATGTGAGTATTTGTTCACGTATACCAACGCTCTGTCATAAACGTCTGCGTGCAGTAAAGAATTCCTCGATTCCGAGTTTCTTAGCTGAGTCTCGTACAGTACTAAATACGATGACAAATTAAGGCTTTCCATGGTGGGCGGATGGACTAAAGACTGTACAGAAGTTGTACCAAACAGTCTTCTACCTTCACGCCCAAATAAGTTAACTACTGGGTTTAACTTAACTCTCCCGTACAACTCTTTAATACTGTCTGGTGGGATGGGAATGTCTGTTCGTGAAGTAAACTAAAAATAAAATTTTTCAACAGATTTAGTTAGGTTCTTTTGCATAGAAGCATGTTCAATCTTGCAAATTTTTCTTTACTTACTCTATGGAGAACATTTCTTATAGACATATACTTAGGTGTGACATCTCCAGCTTCAGTCATTGGAGCGTCGTAATCGTAAGAGGTTATTTGAGGTAAAAACTCATTTAAGCCACCATTCGCACCTACGAAAAAATGTTTATTTTTGTTTGGATGGATGTTAAAGATGTGAATTGTATTTATTTTTGATGACTGAACTTACCTGAGGTAAAACCAAAGTTAGTACCCCCGTAGAACATGTAAAGATTGACCGAAGCATTTAATTTTAACATATCTTCTAACTGTGTTGTAACTAAGTCAGTTGGAACAGTCTGCAGACTTTCATTCCAATGAGTCAACCATCCTGGATAAAACTCTGAATTAACGAGCGGTCCCTACAATTTCATACGATATTATAAGTAGATATCTTCATAGTTGCATTTCAAGTTAAAGCAAAAATGACTTTCGATTACCCTTGGCGAAAATCTTCGCATTGTAGCGAATGCTTCAAGTGGATCCACTTTGGTCCCAAAGTCAACTGTAGCGTAAACCCCAGGAATACTGCCGCAACTTAACATAGAGTAATCATTACCATCGGTGGTATATAGGACGGCTTTGTCACCAATATACTTTGTGAATATTTTTAATAGATTGTTTAAGTATTGTTTATCACAAGCATCGTAACTACCGTATTCATTTTCAACCTGAAACAGAGTTGTGTAAATCTCAAACGTTTCTTTGTATGAACGTATTTTATAATTTATTTTGAAATGAGTCAACTTCATAAACAGTTATTAGATGAAAATAGTGTTAATGTGATTTACTTGAACCATGATGATTGGGCCTCCATTTCCCCTCAAATAAGGTTGAATTTTACGAAATAAAACATCCAAATAGATTTCAACACGTTCCATATATTCTGAAATTGATGCAAAATATTATTTAATGGTCTCTTTCTTTCGAAATATACCATACTTTCGAAAGCTTTTAATTTAAAAGCTTTCGAAAGTATCGAAATCGTAAAATATTTATAAATTTTGAAGTGCGTCATACCTCTATTATTTGTTCGTAGTTTTGCTGTTTTCGGTACAACATTTAATAACCAGTATGGAAATCCACCCTAAAATGCAATGCATCAATCAATAATGTATCTGCAGCAATTCAAGTATGTAATTTAACGTGTGAAACTTACAAAATCTCTCTCTGCACAAATGTATGGACCAGGTCTGAGAAGCAGTAGCAAACCTTCTTCTTGGACCATTCTGATGAATTCTACGAGATCTGCATCACCTTCCCAGTTCCACTGGTTGATTTCCGGTTGATGTGTACTCCATTCAACGTACCTGAATAAGGTCGATGTTTAATTGTATTAATGCAAATTATTACAGCTAATTTCTAGTACATTCCAGTTATTAGTGGGAGAAGTGGGAGGGGTTCTCCTACTTCTCCCAGCAGTAAAGTGCGATGATTTTTTTCACGGTTTCCTGAGAATGTCTTTTTCTCCTAGTAGGAAAAGTACGCACTTTTCTAACTGAAACAAGTGGAAGAAGACACTTCTACCGTGCTAGTGGATAAAAAAAATTTCGATAAAAAAAGAGTTAAAGATATCCTAGCAAACGAAAATCAATAGAATTCGATAGAATCCGATACTTTTCAAGACGCGATTTTGTTTTGTAATTGCGTTAGTCTCCAAATTACAATACTGGCGCAGTTCTCGATATTGAAAAGTACTGAATGTTATAGGTTTGCGTATTGGAAAGTATCGGAAAGTATCACATGCAATAGATTTCAATACATCTATCCAAATATATTGCAACGAATCTCACTATTCGAATATCGAGAACTTTCTTCTTAATAAGAAGAGTTGGAAATTCCATATGAAATTTGATGTTTAGGTATGTATGTGTGGTTTGAAGAGTGAGCGAGATAAACAATAACTTCATTAATAAAAATATATTTATTATTACATTATATTAATATTTATATTATATATTATAAATCAATTTTTGTAATTTTTTTAATACAAAAATTATTATTTTATATACATATGTCCTAGATTTTACATGAAAATATTGACATTGAAAAAATTCAAATTATTTCTTTAGCATGACAATTTCCTAATCTGAACACTAAAAAATGTGCGTTTTACGTTGAAAAGGAATCATCTTAAAGACAATTGTAATCTAACTGTTAAACGATTCGTTTTTCTGCAAAACGAAATTGTTTTACAGAAGTATGGTTTTATTTTACAGTAAAACCAATCGTTTGGCAGTTAGATCAAAATCACCTTGGAGATGATTCCCTTTTAACATAAAAGGGACATTTCTTAGAGTTAATGTATTGTAAATTTTCAACACCTGCTGGACACTAACGCAATACATTATGATATTAAGTTTTGACTATCGGAATCTATTGTGTTTTTGGGATCGTACTCACGTTGATACGGCATTCAATCCAGCTGCCTTGATTTTTTTCAACCTATCTCTCCAAAATTGACGTGGTGCACGGAAGTAATGAAAACTGCCAGATACATATCGAAACGGTCTTCCATCAAGTAAAAACTGATTATTCTCATAGTCAATCGCGAAACTGTATCTCTCTTGAGTTGCCTAAAATATGTGCCAGTGTTTCATTTTAACTTTTCGGTCTAGGTACGATGAATTTAAATAATATAATAGGCATATAATCTGCATTACATAACTTACTTGAAAACCTGTTGAATGTGATATGTTAAAAGTTGTATAACATGCCGCTTGTAGTAAAATCAGGAGAATATTTATGATACCGAAACAACCCATTTTGATATGCAAAATTAGTCAGTATGATAAAAAAAATTGTTACTTAAATTGCGAACTTCATGGTATTATGTTGAATGGTTTTATATAACACAAAATTTTGAATATGTTTTAACGCTTCACTATGATTCTTAATTCCGTATTCGATTTCGACAGAAGCAGCACTGGCGACTCGATACCAGCTGTCACATGAGTTCGCGTTAATCAAAGCCTGACATACAATGACCGTTTTATCGAAAAAAGTCCCATTATCAACGAGTCGACTTAGAAGAACTTAAAAGGATGTTTACGCGGAGAAAAAACTAATGGAAGACTGATTGCAATGCTCATCTTTTTTTATTTTGAAGCATGCATCACTGTTTAGAAAGAGAAATTAACTGTACTGTGAAAACATTTACTAGCGCGATAAATGAGATTTTATAATAGAAACAGAAAACTAATTAGAGAGTTAGTTTTTAATGTTTTCAATTTAGATCTTAACTGACAAATATATAAATATTTTCAAATGTCATTTATAACTAATTTACGAAGTAAATAATAATAATATTTTAATAAATATAAGTATGGAATCAATTGTATTTACATATATTAACCATATATTTATAGTTATATCATTTCCATGCATTTGTTTACAGTTGTAAAATAGTTTTACCAGCCATCTGAATGTTATCGTCTAAAATATTGAAACAAAAATGTCAATACTCCATTATTTTTTATAACCATCCCACTACTAAAATAAGCTAATAACGTATTAAAGTAATTAAATGACACAATATTTAAGTTAAGGTAACTTAAAATGGCAAAATTAAAAGCTAAATTCATCTTAGTTTAACAAAATTTCATATTTCGTAATTATTAATCGAATCCCACTCAGATTAGAACTGACAAACAAAATAGTCAGTTCTAATTTGAGTGGGATTCAATTAGAACTGACTATTTTGATTGTCAGTTCTAATTTGAACTGACACCTTACTTTAAAACAATGTAATATTTGGTAATTATTAATTGAATCCCACTCAAATTAGAACTGACAATCAAAATAGTATTGAATATATTGTATTTTTATTCAAATTTTACCACAAAATTATTTTTCATAATTTTTACCAAATCATTAAATTTTTACATTTTAATTGGCAGAGCTTACTATTCATTGATTCATCAGTCATTTTAATGAAATGTAATCGAAACGCTTTTTTTCAAAAATTCAGTTACAATTGAAGATTTCTTCTTATTTTGATTTAAAAGTAAACTTCGATTTCAACTTTTCCGGCAGAAGTTACACCTTATATCGCTAACTTGTATCTACACTTTAGAGTTCTGTCACTTTTCCCACTGATGGCGCTGGCAGTACTTTCGATCACTGCTGCCATCTTATTCATTCTTGTGTCAGTTTCGAACGAAAGTTCGAGACATATCATTCACATAAAAGATACTCAGCAACAAATCCTTTCAAATTAATGTCCGATTAAAGTATCTCTGAATTTAGCGATTGCCTGAGGTTCTCCGACTTTATTTAGATTATAAAATTGTTATAATTTGTTTGAGAATGGCAATCAATTTACTGAAATAAAAACGAGAACAAACAAAATTTATCTCAAACGGAAAATTGTCCTAAGACACACAATTCGGTCTTAAATTGTGACTCGCATTTACAGAGCGACAGAATGTTCTATTGTTCTCGAAGATTTAATTGGAAATCAATTCCCGCTGAATTTTTTCCCGGCGTCGGCGATTTTTGACCCTCGCCAAGAATCTATCTTCTTAACGAAGTTCGAAGATCCCATATTTCCATTCTCGGCGCGGCTTCGAAAAAAGTCTCTCTGTGAGCAACTTCTGCCGCTATCGGTGCGCGCTGCCATTGCGAATTTATTACACTTACATCGCAAGCCGCCGAGAAAATCCACCGGGATTTCTTTGTGCGTCCTAAAAAAGCATCATCAAACGTCACTCGGTCGGCAGTTATTGAGATGGAACTGGTCCGCGATAATTACGTTGATTAATTATTCAGTCCATTTGACGCATTACCTACGTCATTTTTCCCCATTTCGCGAAACATTTTCATTAATTTCTTTTATTGATGCCGTCGGTTTTTGCAACTGACCCTATAGATCAGCGATCCTCGGATAGGTAGAAAAAGAAGAAAACTGAAAGATGCATCTGTCTTCTCGACGTTCTTCGGTACAATGTTATCAGATACTTGTTGGCGCAAGTTTATTGAATTCATTGGTCAATCATAAAAACCGATTTATATCAGAATTGCATCAAAATGATATCAAACGTTTACTTGAGAAAAACAGAAAAAAGGGAGTTTAATCATAAAACGTCAGCGATAAAAGTCTTTTTAAAACGTGATTCTCAGGCTAGTAGATGCAAATTTTCAAACTTAAAGTTATTGTCTCTAAGAGACTTGTAGACTGCTTAAAATCGTAGTAAATTGCTAAATTTATTCGACGATCAGATTACCCAGGAACAATGGATGCGATACCGCAGCTACGTGTCGATGCTCAACATAAGTATAATAGTGATGAACACTTTTGGTCGAGCGTGCCGAGAATACGGCATTGAGAGTGCCGCATGGCCTTAAAAAGGACGTTAAGAAGCGCCTATCGATCCGCTCCCTCGTTACCATCCATTGCTGCTGATAGTTAATCCAATTAATGCCGACGTGAAATTCAATGAGCTCCTTTACCGCCCAGTCCATTACTCCGAAAACGCGATCAAACGAAACACGTGACCGAAGCCGCGAGTCGTCTCGACGATTGTCTTTGAACACGAAAAGATCGTCGTCAAATCGAGAAAGATTAATTTCAAAGCGAAAAAAACCTGTAAAATGTTTCATCAACATTGCTGGTTTTGCAGTAGATTTTACCGCACTTTTAAAAAGGGTTCTTTAATATCTAGCGGATTCGCATGAGCCTTAAAGGAATTCCTTTAATAATTTAATGAAAGGATCCCTTTGATAAGACAAATTTAAAAATAAAAGGATATTCCTTCATATTTTAAATGATTCTTATGATGCTTGAAGAAATAGACTTAAGACAAACAAAAAATTAAAATAAAGATTAAGCTTTGAAAAAAATGTATCTAGAAGTACACTGTGATCAGTTTTATTTGCAAAAATTTAATTTTTGCCATCGAAGAAATTAAGTATTGAAAAGTCAAAGTTTTAACATTGAGTTTAATGAGCAATTGCATTGCATTATGTTATTAAGCAAGTTTTATTTATACGTAATTCCATTAAGATTTTCAAGAAAAAAAATGTTCTTTAATATTATGATAAATAGTATTAAAAACTATTTTTTATAGTACAAAATAAAGCAAAGTAAAGAAGTTATAAAGAAAAATATGTTTTAACAAATCTGTAGATTTAATTTATTTATACTTATTAACATTAAAATCATTTGATTTGAATGGCATTGAGAAAGCTTGTATTAACGAAATCAACAAAAATACATTATCATTTCAATGATATAGTGTTAGCTTGGTTCAATGATATAATGTTAGCTTGGTGCCCTAAATATCCAGCCCTTCGTGTAAGAACTACTTTTTAAGAGTACAGACCATCATACTCGTGGTGTATCGTGCTATGTTGTAACTTTAAAGAATTATTCGTAGATGGTACAATAAGTTTTACTTGATTATCTATGACACTTTACCGTATCAAATGGAAAAAGATATACAAGTTACAACATTGTTTTCAATCGAGATAGTACTGTATTCGTCACGATTACAGTATGGTTTGGGCCATTTCGAAATTATTTAGCAATTTGTGTCCCACTTTTCACAATCACTGTATCTTTAAATTTAAAGACTATAACTGACATAAATTAAATTACGTAATTATGTAAATTATTACTTTATTTAATTATTAAATTTAATTATTTACTTAAAATTGTCTTCTAATTAAATAATTATTTTAGAAACCGTAAATAAATGGGTAATAACCGTGTAAAGCATTGAGAAACAAACATTATTCCTGCCATTCACAAATTTATTAAATGTTTACTAATTCGATTAAACGACAAATTAAAACTACTTCCAGATTTCCAAATGCACATTTACAGTAACATTAATCCAATTCAAATCATTTATATCAATTATAATCTTTCACTTTATTAGAAGCAACCATCACAAAAAAGTGGGACACATCGCTAGTCAATTACGAAATCACCCTCATAGTAAAATTCTACCGAAGCCGCACATCTAGGACATTCGAATACACACATCTTCCTCGGCGTCCTTCCTCTCGAAGCGTCCGCCGAATTCCACTCGCATATCTCCAAAATGAGCACCACGCAAACTGATTGCCGTCGCGAAAACGCGCAAAACTCTAAGCCCCCAAAATTAATAAACCTCGTCCGCGCCATTAATCCCCCGACTAAGATTCTAATTACCCGGCACCTGTTCTCATTTATCCTCGATCCGGCTACTTTTAATCACTTCGCTTCCCGAAATTGCCGCGCGCCCCGGCATTCCGCTTGCGCCCGGCATCCCTTTGTGGCGCTCGCACAAAGCAGCGGCCAATTTCTCCGCGCGTTTCTTCGGGACGGTTCGCGCGCTCCGGACGCGCCGATTCATTAGTTTATCGTCAAAACATAATGATACGGTAGCCGGGCTGATAACCCGCCGCTAAATGCGGATTTATCGTCCCGGGAACCCGTTTCGCGTAATCGACGGCGGCCCAAACGTGAGACGCGCCGTCCGGCGGGACGCTGCTTAATGGCACGTCGCCGGCCATAAATTCGCGAGCGTGTTCTTAATTACCTGCTACGGACGGCCGTTAAGTACGTATCAATTATCGGGTCGTTCGATTGGGGATGCGCGAGACGCGCCGCGCCGGCGGCGAGATGATAGGTGCTGCCGTTTAAACGGGCCGCGCGCCGTCTCGTTACGGGGTGGGCCGCTTGTTATCGGCCTTTATTGCAAATGAAACGAGCCCCGCGCGCCGGCCAAAAACGCGCCGGATATTAATCGGCGCGCGGATTATGTTGTCGGGCCGCGAATTTCAATCCCGCGGCAGATCGAACGCGGTCACCTGTTCGCACGTGATTAAATGGATTGTCGCAATTTCGGGGCCAGTTTGGGTTTTAGGTGGAATGGAATGAAGTTGGGAGGTAGGAGAAGGTTTTTTGATTGAGTGTGAAAGAGGTTTTGGGAATAATGAGGAGAAATTGGATGCTGGTGATAGTTAGATGAGAATGGACGAAGCATGCTAAGAAGTGAGGGAATTGGAATTTTTAATAATTGCGATAATTGGGTGGGGGTTTCGGTTAAAAGCATGTGGTTTTGTTAAAAAAAGTATTGCATGTCTTTAAAATATGGCTGGGTATGGACGATAGTTTGAACATTATTTTTAATGGATTTCATTTAGTATTTGGTGAACGGGTAGAATCGATCAAATTTGAGAAATATGTGCGTAATTAAGCTGGTGTTGTAGAATATTAAGTCTGCCTATCTTAGCATCTGACTATGCTGAAGCTGAAAGGGAACGCAGTATGCATTCTAGTGGTTTCTGCGAGGTAACTCTGAGATACTCTCAAGACGTTCGAAAATATGAACGAAATGTTTGGGGTGTATTCGATCAGCGCAGCCTGAACTAGTACTGAAGCAAAGAACTAATCTGATCAGTAAATAATATTTATTACCACGTAACTTTTGTTTTAAATAATGTTTTGTATGATATGATTTGTTTTCATATTACTTTAATCAATAAACAACTACTTTTTCTTTAGCGTTGAACAAATACCCACATGCGGCTGTCTTATCGAACAAGTTTTGAAATGTTTGTTCAGAAAATCTGATATATAAACACATTTGCATAACAGTTCATTGCTTCAATTCCTTATGATTGACATTCGCCTACTCTGCGCCATACTGATAGAGATAAGTTCTTGAACTCGACTAGCCTAATTTTCTTTCCCGACGTATTCTATTTTATGAGTTGTCGTCTTATTCCTAAGAACAAATCTCTGCTTGCGCTCAAACAGAATTTTTGACCAATTTATCTTCGTTTTGTTCTAGAATAATTATTAATTTGGTTTAAACTAATTGTAAAACTAATTTGGTTAAAACAGCAAACCGTGTCCTCAATGTGAAAATGGCGTACAAAATTCATTCCGACACCGATTGATAGCTTGCTTGAACTTCGATCTCATTAGAGAATAGCTTATTGATTCAGTGAATTACAAATCATTGCACGAAATAACGTATTATGAGCCTACAGTGATATCTGCATTTGTTAAATTTGTATAAGGTAAACGTACTAGTTATCGGACAGTACCCTTTATCGGACGTCCCTGTGTCCGAAGCTCATACAAAAGTAAATAATTAAGTTTTGTTACTTCCGAAAAATCATTTGAACAATGCTTGTTTTTTTGGCATGTAAAAAATTGTACGTGAAAACGTTAAAGAGACGTCCCAGTGAAACGTGGGCAAAACCGATAAAAAATAAAAAATAGTGTATAACTTTTTTTGTTGATAAATATCTGTCTTTACAAAAATACAATTTGTTCTTCTAGAAGAACAAATTGTAAAGATAGATTTTTGATATTTACCAACAAAAAAAAGTTATGAACAATTTTTCATTTTTTTATCGATTTTGCCCATGTTTCACTGGGACGTCTCCTTAATGTTGACAAAAATATTGTTTGAACACATTACTTAATTTAAACGTTAACATGTTATATGTATCCGATACGGGTACATTTATCTTATGCAATCCTCTCCAGTTAAAAATGAAACGAGTCGTCAACGAATCGAAGTGACGACTCATCGACGACTTATTATTCGGTATTTGAAAACACCGAACAAAGAAATAGCAATCGTTTACGATTACGTGAAAACGGACAAGTATGTTTCCTGATACAATAATTTGAAAAAAAATATAACATTTTGAAAAATTAAAAAAAATTTAGCACTTTTAAAAATGTTGAAAATTTAAAATAAGTGAAATTTGTGAAAATTCTGAAAATAAAAATTTTGAAATAACAAAATTTTGAAAATTAAAAGAAAATTTTTAAACGAACATTTATCTCGTCGCTCCGACTCGTCGGCTCGTGAATTTCACATTATTATATTTTCCAGTAAATCTGACTTGTCGACTACTCGTTTTTTTAATAGCAACCTCACAAATGTCATTTAAACGTAAAACTGTAAATATTGAACATTATTTCTGTTATTTTCGCGGTATTTTTTTTGTCTATAGTATAGTTCCCTATATATATTTCCTATATATAATCACATGGCAAGAAATTTCACGGCAATTCCTGGAGTTGCGCCGATACAGGGTTAATTTAAAGCAGTTTGTTTTAATTCCAACCTATTCATTGCGATAAATGCAAAATATGCA
>JABFPB010003708.1:0-16450 GCA_022817645.1 Ceratoteleas bidentatus
AATTCGCACTACGGAGCTAAAGAAACGTGGCGTATTAAAGAAAAAAAGATGGCGCTTTGCATTGGCTGACCGTCGCGCGCACCAAATCTTGCGCGAGAACATTTTGCCACCATTATCAGCGCCGAAGCAGGGTTGACTAAAACCGGGATTTCCCCGTTTTTGCCCGCACGTTTTTCCGCGCCGCTCGGTGCACAAGTAGGTCGCGCGACGACTTAAAACATCGGTCTGCAATTGTTCCAACTGTGACCACTTTTTGCTACTTAGAAAAAAATTAATCGATTTGATAGAACTCAAAAAGCAATCCATCTGATGCCTAGTAAAATTTCGGGAAAAATCAGGTTTAAAGCTGGATTTTGATTGGCTATTGAATAGTGATTTTTCGATTTTGGAATCAGAATTTTAATTAAAAGTATTTTTTTTAATTAAACAATTTTTTTGTTATACAAATTTTAATTAAAACAAAAGTTGGGGAAAGTTTTCTTGAATAGTGATTTTTGAGTTTTGAAATTGTTCAACTCAAACCAAAACAGAATTTTGAAAAACTTGTTCACTATTTTTGAAAAAGTGATTTTTCGAGTTTTAAAGTTTCGAGTTTTTTTTTTCAATTTTTTGAAACTTTGACCTCTGGACTCTTTTCCTAATCGATTTTCCACTTGCCAGAAATAAATACCATTTCATCCCTAAAACTTCGATTTGCATTCGAGCTGAAAAGTTTTTCAGTTTCAATTTTTCCTGATGGTTTCAAGGGGAAAAAGTGGAAACTGTTTATTAGATTTTAGATTGCATAAAAAGGTCTGTGAGGTATGTTACGCATGTGATTTCGAGGGGAACTTTTATAGATGGCGTCGTCTTACCCTTTTGTAAATAGCCACGTTGAAGATCACTAGAGCAAAAAAAGGCAGAGCGTAGTACACGACGAAGTACATCCAATGTACGTAAACCGATATGTACATTCGATTATCGCGCAAAGCAGTCGGAGCTATACAATAGACCGTCTCATTGTATTTCCAGTGGACCTCGGTGTTTATGTCGACTTCCCAAAATCTGGAAAAATCAATGTGGAGAGTTAGTTGCGCAATTTCAATTGGTACTGCGGAACGTTGCAATGAGGAAAATGTTTCAACAGTATCGAAATGTAGTAATAAAATGCAACTTTAGTTCAAAAATGTTTATACAACATAACCTAAAAATTAAAAGAATTTCAGTTTTACTTTATTTTTATTTTTTATCTTTATTCTTAATTGCAAGAAATAAAAAAATAAAACCCCATAAAACGTAAAATAAATTGTTGAAATCAGATTTTTCACAAAAATAAAAATGCAATGAATCTACAGTAAAAGTTTCTCGATAAATGAAACAATAAAAATAATCACTACGGTCTCAAATAATACCGATAGAAATCTAATCAACATTTGTATCGAAAAATCTAAAAACAATACAATTCAAGTACTGCAGTCGTTTTATTGAATAATTCTCGATTGAACTAAATAAAATATAAATAAAACTTTGCAGCATAAATTCCTACGTCAAATACTTAAGTTTCCAAATTTTCAGAATGATTCCGTAAAGTAATTAAAAATGTAGACAATCTAGAGGAAAATGCGATTTTCATTATTAATAACGTAAAAGGACCGTCGTTGGTGGATTTGTCCGAATGATAGAAAAGGCAAATTGGATGATTACGAGCTATAATGTTGCATGTATTTAATCATGAAACTGGTGAAATGATCACAACAAATAAATAATTCAGCGTGTATAAACCCTTTTGGTGCCAAAGCCATGAATCGCCATGAATCGTGACGCTTCGTGGCTTTCGGACCACGAAAGCGTTAATATCTTCTGAGCTAATTGGCTGCGCAAACGGAAAAGACAGTAAATTAATACGTAATTTCGCAAAATTAATTGCGAAACTGGATCCCGACATTTCGCGAAATCGTTTTTATCATATTGCGACGACATTCGAAAATTATATTTTGTCAGTCACATTTCTATCAAATGTTCACTGATCGACATTTTCTAGAGGTGTCAGCCCGATTTTATGACAAAACGTCAACTTCGATTTCAAAAATAATTTTATGCTAATGGTCATTATACGTATTTTTTCACTTTTTCATAATTACTATTGTTCATTGGATTGAGCAAATTATTCACGATTTTCAATATAAAATTAAGATAAATTTTTTTTGTTTTTTGAATTTTGCGAAAAAAGTAATTCGCGAAAGTCGGATACAGCAAAAAATTGAACTTTTCCAGTTAGCATAACCTATTTCCAGAATCTGGACATAAACATCTGATAGATCAATATTTTTCTATTTTACAAAAAAAATTTTCTATTTATTCCTTTTTTCCTTTCGTTACATAACTAATGTATAATAAAAAGATAGTAAACTTTAAAAAAAATAATTTGACCGTTTTTTGTGGTAATTAAAAACTTTCGAAATTAATTTTGGTTCCCTAAATGTTATCTAAAATTCAAATGCATTTTTCGACCAATTCAGCCATGCTGGAATATGTAAATGATGATTAATCCGTACTAGTGACGGGAACTAATATACAGTTTGAAGTGATCAGAACTAATCCCGGAGGTAACGACTATTAGAACGTATTACCTCTCTGGAATTGTCGTTTTATGACCATATTTCTATTCTGCCACAAACACACATTTGTTATAATAGTCCAAATTCTCCCAAAAACGAATTCTGACAGTAAATGACATATATTACCACTTCATTGATTTCGCCTTACAAAAAGTATAAACGATCGTCCATATTCGTTTTGCAATAATGTCAGGAACTTTTTTCGTCAGATTATTTTTTTCCAGCTGATCAAGCAGCAAATGTCTTGAAACGTTTCGACGAAGAAAAATGTTATCTTAGAATTTGCAATGCATTTCATAATTTCACGATTGATGGAGATAAACATCTTCACGCAACTTTTTCGTCGGAAACAATGTCACGGTAAAGTTGCAGCTGGAGATAAGTGAAGTCTTCGCGAATGATTGTCATAACCAGTAATTCCAGAAACTCCATCCTTTTTTCTGTAATCTTGAATGTGTAAGAGAAAAGTCCGAGTTTCGAGAGTTAGTGTACAATAACTCTTTTTTGATATAAAGAAGAAGTTAGGGACAAGTTTGTTTCTAATTAATTGCCTGACGAAAATAAGATAAATAAATGGTGGAGAAAGTTTAAGACAGTTTTCAACAGTTTGTTAAAACAAATTTTTCATTTCATCGTCTTTCACGAAATGTCGTTTATTCCCAACATAAAATAAAAATAAATAATATTATTTATTGCCATATATTGGTCATATATTAAATAAAAAGCCACATATGGACTTTATTTTAATTTAATTCAGAAACGACTTTTTTCGGACTCTAAAAAGATCAGTGTTTTTAGAGTCCGAAAAAATGTTTTTGCCACCAGTGTTTTCTTGCAAAAAACGAAAATGCGAAAAGTCTGGTCTTTGACCTTAAAGGGAAGTATGTACTTTTGCAACTTACTTGACTAAATTGTACAAAAAGGACGCAACTGCGATGACTATAACAGCCAGACGAGCTCGGCCGTACGTGCAGAATGACCTGGCTTTCAGGGGGTGACAGACGGCCACGTACCTTTCCATCGTCACGATTAATGTTAAGTAAACTGTTGCCAATTGAGCTGTCGTGGAGAGCGGATAAAGGTATCTCACTATCTTCGGGTAAATGTAGAACTTGTAATTGTAAAAGTAGCCCGTATACGTGTATATCCCCGGGATACCGTGGACTAATATCTGAAACAGAAAATTAGTAAATTGAATAAAATGCCTCTTAATAAAAAATGGAGGAAGATACTTTTTTGAATGCGAGGATCGAAAAATTGAATTAAAAAAGTCATTAGTACTCTTGTAGAAATAAAATTTCTGAAAATCACAATTTTCCCACAAAATCACAAAATCACAAAATCAGAGAAAAATCTCTGATTTTCAGAAAACTCTGAAAATCTTTCATTTATGATTAATAAACAATTTTTGTCACTTTGCTCGAAAATCCTTAAATAAATTTATTATTTAATAAATCATTAAATAATAAATTAAATAATACATTTATTTATTAAATGACTTAATAAGTTAATTTATTATTTAATTATTTGCTAAACCCAACAACAATCTCTCTCAAAAAGCTAATTTTAAATAATCCAAATTAAATAATTTCTTTGCTAGATCTGACCATAATCTTTATACAAAAATTAATTTATTGATAACACTAGCGAAATCTTTTCATTTCTTACATTTACAAAACCTCGGAGATTTGTTCAAGGCTCAAAAAGGCGTCCATTTTTCATCGGACACCCTTGCAAATTTCCCGAACCACGCAAGTGTAAAAATCCCGATTCCCGGGAGCTGCGGGGATCATTTAGCAACGCGCGATGCCACGGTTATCTCGCGAAATGCTTGCCAGCCACGTCTGACATTGAAAATTTATGTCCGAATTCCGTGCCGGCGGATCCGCGTGGCGGTAAAGCTGTGTGCGCACTGTCACTTATTCCAAGTTTGTCCGGACGCATTTTCTGCGCAGAGAAACTTCCGTGCGAATGTGGCGTCGACGAAATCAGCGTCCCACGTGTCAAAAATGACGAATTGGGCGGCTGTGACAAGTAAGATTCAATTTGTTCGAAGCTGAGGTTTTGCTTTTTCCGTTTTTTTCGGTGAAAATAATGATAATAAGTGGAAAAATGGGTAGACTTTCATTATGACGAGTTTCATTTTCGTCGAATTACAATACAATAATTTAATTAAATTATTTTGTTAAATTAAATTAAAGTTAAGTTAAATTAAAATTAAATTAATTAAGTTAATTTGTTGAATTTTTAATGTCTGTTAAAAAATCTGAAATGTTACATATCAAAATCAACAAAAACCATCTTAATATGCAATGTGACACAGATAAAATTAGCAAAATTTACGAATCCATACTAACATCAAACTCCCGCCACAATTAAAATTCAAGTCACAGATACATACAAACATCAAATTAAATACACTTCAAAACAATATAGCCCTCACATAAAGAGATTCAAAATCCTATTGACATCGTCCCAACAAAGACGTTAAACGAGAAACACAACCGTTTTATTGAGGTTAGTGATAAATTATATACAAGACACATACATTTTATACACAAAACGTTATGCGAAAATCAATTGTAGAACCTGAAGATGACCATTACCATTGGTCGAAATGTTGTTCAAATAAAAACGGTTTAAAAATCTAACACGAGTCTGTAAAATTGGTCGTAAAAAATAACAGACTTTAAGTCTATATTTAATTAATTTAAATAAATAGTTTAAATTAATTACAAGCCAACACTGATTTGGATGTAAGACATTTTTATGAATATTTCTGGATTTGATGTGTCACTCGGAACAATTTATAATACCAATTACGTGAAAATCTGACAATTTTGACACCAATATGAAACTGCTTAAAAAAATACCTAAAATATTCTTCAAGATTGTAGAAGGATGAAATATTGAATCGAAAATTAGTTTACAACAGAACGAAATCCTTTTAAGAAAACCGTTTGACAAAACAAGAATTTCCTTTCCCAGCAAAGTTATTTTTGTTTCGGCTGCCAATTGATTTACTTTGAAACACTTTCGCAGAAATGTATAATCGCCATTTATTCAAGTGTGATTGGGTTTCTTAATCAGTCACGATGATCGGACATAATGAATCGTAACCTTCGACAAATGTTTACCTTTCACAGCGGCAACCGATGTATTGACTATTTAAGAAAGACATTGTTTGTCTCCAAACGCTAGTTTACATTTACACCCTGACATTGCGTATTACAGTATTAATCCTTGCTAATTCCTTCGCTTGCCTGAACAGATTCATTAAACATTCTACGCGACTCGCGATCCAATGAATTATTCGTTAATCCACTTTCCTCGCAATTTTTGGTTAAAACGTCGATTCCCAATCGGTTTACGGATTATATTCGTTACAATTCCCGTTTCCTGGAAATATTTTGTCAACAAAAATATAGAAACAATTTTATCATTTTGAAAGTTAAATCACAGAAATATTGATTAACTTTCACACCCCGCGGAGTGAAAATCAACACCGAACTCCAATTCCAGACCCGATTTTTTACAGTGTACAAAATGAATGTTCAAATAAAAAAACGTCAAATATTCATCGAAATTGGTTTGTATCAATTCTTTTGCTGACCAAATAATAACAGAATTCTTTCGTTGATTTAACCAAATATTTCCCTGCGTAAAAGATCAAGAAGTAATGCTAATTTTAAGTTAACACCAAAATTAATGCCTAAAATATGTCACTCTGCGATGGTTTTTATTAAATTTATAAATTCATAAATAAATAAATAAATAAAAAATAAATAAATAAAAAAATTAATAAAAAAAATACAAACATTTGTTTAAATAAATAAAAAACCTTAAACAAAAAGAAATCCTAACAAGAACCAACCTATATTGCCGTGATCTTGTTTTATTATGGACATATAAAATATAAACAAAAAACATTTGTTCGGTCGCCACCGTTTCGCGTGTTAAAAGCATCGGCGGCTGTGTATTTGCGCCGCAATTCAATAGCGCTGCAAAAAAAATATTTAAAGTCAAACATCGCCCGAACAATCGACGCGCATGCAGGGCTCGCAACTTGTTCAACTTTATAATTCTATTACCGGTAATTCGATTGGGTTAACAAAAAAATCGGATTTATCTCGTTGGCACGCGTGACGCGGCATAATCCGCGTTTTCTGCGGCAACGAAACGAATTCGTAATTCGGCGCGATTGTTCATTTCGGTTCGCGCCGGCGATTTTCGGCGGTTAATCGCGTTAAAAGAAAATTTATCCGGCGACATTTGCGCTTCCGCGATAAAGACGGCCGACTCCCGTTATCGATACTCATTTTATCTTTTTTTTCACGCACACGAAGGCGCGCTTATTTTTATTCAATAGTTTGCTCACGTAATCAAGACCGCGGCATTTTATGTCTCACGCTAACGAAAAGTCAACAAACTAATCTCGCCGAACGGCTTTTTCACTTTATTTTATTTTGCCAATTACGAAAGAATGACGCCGAATTGTGGGTCCAATTATGTCAGCGGTTTCGCGGGCAGAAATAACAGTTATTGGCAAAACGAAATTTCGTCGAAGTCTGAACACTTTTTCGGGGATTTTTTACTTCGACGTAAATGACGACAATTCTTTTGATTCGACATTTTGTTTTTAATTGGTATCGAAGTGCACATTTAGTGGTGGAAAATATGGTATGTCAGACAAGAAATGGTATTCTGGCAAAAATTCTTGATTTTAAATGGTATCAATGTTATAACATCTCGAAGCTAAATTTCATTTGGTAACAAAATTAAATAATCTAAATTAATCTTTGAACATTCGAAAGAAATTGTGTATAGAATGTCTTATTCTTATTCGTATTTTGAAATTCCCATATTTTAAAAAGTAAAAGAATAACCCAAAAAATGTGTATAAAATGTTGTAAAATTTTTTCATAATTAAAAAAAATTTGTTCAGCACTTCTGCATTTGCTGAACCTGTACGTTTTATTGACGATTTTACTACATTGATTAAGTCAGACTGCTTGGATCACCGCTTTCTCCGGTCCGACCGAATGTTTGGTCTCACTACTGAAAAGTGTCGAGATAAGTGGGCCGTCGAACTTTTCCCCTCGGCGTGCAATTTTTTACGCTTCAAAGACATTTTACGGCGCGACACTTTTGATCCAACCAGAGCTCCCGACGTATTTCTTGCTGTAACCGTAATTCCGCGACTCGCGTCGAGAAGGCTGAAAAATTTAATTAATTATCGAACTATCAGCGGCAAAGAGGGTTACGTTATTCGATAATGTTTGCCAACTGCGCGGCGACGTTTTAAGTAATAAAATTTTCATAAAACGGCGAAATTCGTCGAACGCCTTACGTAAAACGTCGACTTTCCCGCGACGCGACGTCCCTTTTTTTCATCGCCTCGGCAATTTTTGCAGCAATTAAAATCGCAATTTTAATTGTTCTTACGACGAACAAACAAGATCTCTTAATTTTCATAAATTATCGAGATTATTCATCGCGACGATAAATTGCGAAACGCAGGCGATTATTGGCATCGGGGAAATTTGTTAATTCGATTGGAGAGTTTTTTAATTTGTCCGACGTCGTTGATTGATTAAAGCCGACGTTTGCCGGGTATAATATGTTTTTGCGGATTTAAATAAATCATACGTTCGCTTTTACGAATAACAATTTCGCTCGTAACGAGTCTGTGAGGGATTTGGCTCGAGCGACGTTGAAATGGAAAATTAATTAATTAACGACGAAAATGACAGCATTAAAATGCGCGAAACCGAGAATTACAAAATCGGCCGAAAATTCCGCGCAACATTTTTACGGCTAATCTGCCGTCATTTCGTGTCGCGTTAATTGAAATGTGTGACGCGGCGCGTTAACACAAGTAAACGTGCCGGATGAATCGTAACGCGGGAAAAACGACGAGCTTTTCGATGTTTCTGCGTAATTTATCACGTCGTAAATCGGTCGACGAACTTATTAAAATCGCGACGAGAGATGCTTCATTTTTTTGGTGGCAGTACGTGCTGCTTTTTAACGAAGAAAATGAGAGGAATTGGGGAACGGGAAATTTATAACAAATTGTTTTGGGGGCAAACAAAAGTTGTTTGAAGTAAAACTTAGTATGCCGAAAAAATGTTTTCTTAATTTTGTCTTGGGTTTCTTGAAATTAAAGTCTGAAATGTCGAGAAGAAAAGTCAATTTGAAAACGTGGAAATAAGTTTGTTTGTTTGGTTGATATTGAAATATTTTAAGTGGATTCAATTTTTATCAATTTTTTCAGTTTTTTTAATTCAATTAATTTTAATTCAAATCATATATGCTGAATTTTTTTTTTATGAAAATGCGCTCCGTTTATAGGATAAGACTTCACATATTTGTTAACTCACATAGTTACTGTTCACTTATGGAATATCTAAAAGTTATGAATTAAGCAAATTTACACTTATGAAATAAGTATTGATGTATATATAAAATAATGTTACATTAAAAAGTAAGAAATCATTAGTAAAAATTACCTCGCCGCATGAATTAAATCTACAACTTACACTTATCCAATAAGTGTAAACTTCCTTATTCAATAAGTGCAAAATTAAATCGTCGAAATTCAACACTTTGCTATATTCTCCTATCAGACAAGTGAATTTCTAAAAGAAGGTCATTTTTAATCATTCATAAGTGAATTCACTTATCGAGTAACTGCACACTCATTTATTCAATAAGTGCAAGACAAAAACATAAATAAATAAAAAAGGATAAACTTGCAAAAGAAATCCGTTTATGAATTAGTGAAAAAAATTTTTTCACATACGTCCGCCGAAAACGGCAAATTTCCAACCTCGAAACCGAGACGAAATTTGACGTGTCACTTTCGTCCCGCTTGTCAAATTTCGTCCCCCTCATTTCTCGGTTGAAAATTTGTCGTTTTACGGCGAACGCATCTGAAAAAATATCGTGTGCGACTTGGGACGAAAACTGATGATCTCTGAATTTTTGAAAAAATGAACAATTTTTGAAAAATTTGAAAATTTTTGAAAATTTGAAAAATGTTGTGAAATATTTTTCAGTTTTAGTACAAGAAAATGATCGAATTCTGATTATTTACGATCCCATTTAGACTTTCATCACATTTAGATCTATCTTTTATCAATTTTTTTACCCGGGAAAATAAGTGCATGTGCAATAAGTGCAAAACCAATAAGTATAATTTTTGTACTTATCTCAAACATAAAGAAATAAAAATAACCAAGGTTCAACATATTTCTAAAAACCATTATTCGTTTCGCTTCATCGTAAGTAAAACTCTCTGCCTCTTACGATATAAGTGTACTTTCCACTCGTTCAAACTTTAAGACTACTCGAGCCAGTTTTCTTCCACTCGTTTAGCAAATTGAAACTATTTGGCGACAGAACGGAGATTAATCGTTCGACCGTGGCTTTGTCGGGAGCAGGAAAAATTTTTGTTGTGCGCAAATAAACGTCAATCGTTCGGTATACAGTATTCGAATGTTGACAAATGAACGATTGCGTGGTCAATATGAGCTCTCACCGTATTTGCCGCGTGATTTATTATAACGCGGGTTTACCGCAGGCGTAACGATGATTTATACCGACAGCGAGTGATGCATAAATATCGCAACGATAGATTACGCGAGGAATAATACTTTGCACGGGCGATATGCAGGTAAATAATGGCACACAAAGATTTCGGCTGATACGTCGATTGATTTTTTTTCGGAGGCTCGAGTCGAGTGGTTTCAAGTGGCGAAAACAGTTGGTTTCGAACAGTCAGTTTTGATTTGTAAACGAATTTACAGAGTCAAAATAAATTCAAAAATACGTAGGAATTGACAAAAATGATAAATAATTAATTATAAAAAAAATAAAAAATTATAGATTAATATTTTTTTCTTCATTTTAAGGTTAGGAAAAACGTAGATTGCAAAACACACTTTCTTCTTTTAAGAAAGTCGAATTAATAAGAAAAGGAGAATTAATAAATAAAGAATTTTATTTTTTTTTAATTAGATTTTAAAATCAATTTTAATTTTATGTTTTTTTAATTAAATTTTTAATTTAAATTAATTTAAATTAACAAGAAATTTTTAATTAAAAAATAATCGTTCTAAATACAAAAGGTTTTGCTCACTTATTCCTTTTCCAGGAAAAATATTTCTGAAATGAGAGTCTTTTGTAAATTGGATGTTTCACTGTCCTGAGATGAAATTTAGTAGAATAAGAATGTTTTATAATTTTCTTTTCCAGAGGAAAGGACTCATGATGGGAAAGATAATGGAAATGGACTTTACTTTAGAACAAGACAATGTCTCTTGGGTAAAATTAGGAATTTTCATTTTGAACATGGGCTATTCTAAACAAATATGTTTCCAAGAATAGTTGGTGGAAACGTGTTTTAAAAAAGTTGTATTTCAAACTTTTCTCCCTTAGGTTTCAAAATTTTTCAAATATTTTTCACATTGCAGAAAATTATAATTTTTCAACTGTTACAATGGATCTGAAAATCAAACTCCTAATTTAGCATTTGTGTTGTGATAAAGCTGCAAATATATATTAAAACCATCAATCCAATTATGATTAGTAAAGTCTTTCACTGAAACATTATTCAAATGAAAGTTTATATAGAGTGTGTACTTCATATTTACAGGTAATGAATTTTCATTGGAACTAATTACATTGTCATTTGGTGAATTGATACGATTGCTAAATTGATCGATTCGATAAGAAGCCATCGGGAATTGGAGTCAGGTATTTACGTTATTTTGTTCTCTTTATTACTCCACGCGAAAAATAATCATCGCGATTAAATGCAATCTCGTTTACAAAGTTTGCATACATATTAATAAATAAATAAATAATTTATTGAATTACAATCGAGTTTTGCGATTTACTGTTTCCATCGAGTGATGTCTACATTTGCAGCGTAATTATGAATAAACAATACATTTTTCAGAATAAAAATCTCTTTGTGCTCTATCCGGAATTCTACGTAAAATTGTTATGCGTTCTCCTACTTGAGAACGCATAACAATTTTTAGAAGATTACATAATTGCTTTGTAATAAAAACGAAATTCAATTTGCGAATTCTCGAATTTTTTCCAGATATTAATTACGATACTAATTGAATTTATTTATAAATTCAATTAGTATCTTTCATATTATTAATTTTCGTTTGTCCATGCGAAGAATAATTGGCCTGATTTACGCTTAGAATTGAAACTTTTTATTTTATTAAATCTCTACTATACAGATTAATTTTTACATTACCATTTCCGCTTTTTGCAGTAAATTAAAAAATGTCGAACTTAGACAAGGGTAGCATTTTACTCTCATTTTAATTTTCAATTTCGCTTCCAATTTATCGCTTCGATAAATTCGATAAATCTCTTTCCTGAAATTGTTTTCCAAAAATGCACTTCCTCCAGCCTTTTGAATTAATCAGAACGTGTTGTACTATTATTACCCACTATCTGCGAAAATTTATCGTTTAATAGGGGATAAGGGTAATAAGCGGGTATCTGAATATGGGACGATAAGAAGAAATTATAACGGCTTTTTTCGCAGTGTTCCGTTTTCACGGGATACATACATTTTTTCTGAAATTCGCGTACGTGTCGCGGCAGTAACAGCTACTCATTTCAAGACGCGGCGAAGTCGTTATAATTCCATTCAGCGCTATTGTTTTCGCACGCGCACAAAGCCGAGTTAATATTACGGCTCACCCTTTGAATATTCGGATAAACAATAGATTAATGGCTCACTAATGCGCGTGTATTGTACGTGTAACGGATTAATCTAAGTGAGCTGAAATTTCGTCGAAAAGCGAGTAAAATAAAAGAGACTCATTTTTCGTGATTTCGTGATTTTTTTGTAAGGTGGCAGAAATGCTCCTCACTCTTAAAAATTAGCAATTAAAATTACTAAATTAAATATTCAACAAAAACTGATCAAATTAGCTACCATTGGTGTGACAAAAATTTAAATAAAAAGCAATAGGTTAGCAAAAGGATTTTTTAATAATTAATTTAATTATTATTAATATAATTTATTTATCACTTATTAGATAATTTTATTCTTTATTTTAATTTTAATTTTTATTTATTTATCAATTCTGAAGACCAATCGCGTTGCGCAAAATACGTCGCGAAGTGTGTTTATTTCGCGAAGAGTCAGTTGCGCGAAGATCACGAATTCCGATCCTAAATAACTGCCGCCTCGTGCATCGTGCGGCCGTAGTTATTGGACTTTTTTTCGCGATGTTATTTTACGACACTTGTAAGTTCCCTTTCCGACGTAGGAGCGATTTGGTTTTATTTTTGTTACGTACGTACGTCTTTATAAAAATAAAAATAAATGAACGAAAATATAAATTTCGCACGACTCTTTTCGAAAAGTACAGAAACTTTTCTCGAGTCAACTTTGACAATTTTTATCTTCCAAGATGCCAAATTTGCGATTGCGATACAAGATTGCGACTATTTGTTCCCCGTCGAATAAAATTCGTCGAAGCGGAAAAATGGATTTCAGATTTCCCGGGTTTTCGGCACGATTTGTCGCGTTTTGTCGCGACCATTGCTGCTGTAAAACCCGACATTTGCGAAGTCAAAAAATTATTTCTGCATTCGGTTATTTCTTATTTTCTCGCGAAAAATTGTTTATAATAAAACTGTTTTTATATTTAAATCCCAAAATTTAAAATGCCTGTAATTACTTTAATAATTAACGAATATGTAATTAGTTTACATAAAATTTTTATAAAGATGCAAGATTTACATAATATTTATATTAAATATTAATATTTAATTGAGATTTATACAAATCCTTTAAAGAAAAAATTTATTTTTAAAGAATTTTTATAAAAGCCTTTTTTATAACAAATAAAATAAAGAAAAATCCAAAACAATCAAAACCCATGAATTTAGTTTAATTGTTTCATTTCAATACACCATTACACAGTTATACCGTTACAATGAAGAACAGCAAATGTAAACGAAAACTCTGGAAAAAGGGTTTGCGAACATTAAAAAAGCGCTCCTTTGTTTCGATTCTTCGGGCCGAAAAAGTAATCGATACGTCGCTGCTACTGTATCGTTTTTCTTTATGCATGTTCAATTTCCGTTTCGAACATTTTTGTTTGACGAAAGGCATCCGCTAACAAACAATACAAACCACGCATTATTTCCCCCGAATCATAAATGCATCTCGATCTCGCGATGTCCATTAACTCGTCGCGTTTTGTCATCGACACATTTTAATTGAATTACGCGAAGAAAGCGCCTCCGGAATGAATAATTGACGCGCTTTCTGAGCAAACCGGCCTGATTAAGTGAACTTGCGATTGCTCAATTTGCTAATTAAAATGTACGTGACAAAAGCGCGGCAGTAATTTCCCTATAAAATCGGACATTCGCGTCAAATATTTGCGCGCGTTATTGGCGAACGCAAACTCGGTGTGAATCGCTGAAAAATGGAGTAGTTAGGCTGTAATCACTCGAGGTAAACTTTTGTATGATGATTAGAATCAACATGTTAAGTGACTCGGTAGTCAAACAGTTTATTTGCGATATCAAGATTTTTGATATTTTTTATATAAATTGTTGATGAGACATTTTCCCCCGCTGCGATTACTTATTTTGAATTCGTAATTTGCGAGCGCAATTCCGACAGAAAGTTGCTACCAAATTATAAGTTGATTTATTGCAGGAACTCGGGATACATATTTCAGTTTTCTGACATTGGGTTATCTATTTTCGTATTTAATTTGCATTAAAACATAGGTATGAAGTATTAAAAAAAAGATGGAAAAAAGATATGTAAATTTGTTTGGAAAATTGTGTTGTTTATGTTGGTGAGCTATTCGATTATGTGATGTAATTTATCGTTTGCAATAGATGGAGTTAGTTGAAGACCGTCAAAAGCAACTCTGGAGCATTTGCGTGGTATTTTAAATGATCCAACTCATTGCGAAGCAATTCAACTAGTGTTATTAATGAAGCAGGGTGTAGACTGTTTTATAATTAAGAGGATAAGGTTGGGCTGAGACTATCACGCGTAAGAGCTCTTCGCCAGATTTAATGGAATTTCAGAATTAGTTATTTTTAATTTCCGCTAAATGAATAGTGTCAGTAAGGTTGGGTTGGAAGTACCAAATAATCGAATGGAATTCTTGGCCCATTAATTTTAATTGTCTGAGAAATTTTAATAAGGTTCTGTATGACGTTTACAATTATTTGGAGCTTCTAAAATGATTTGAAAATATATTATAATTGAGCATTATGCTATAAATTTTATAAAATTTAATATTAATTCTCATAAAGGTACCTAACTTCGAAATTCACGAATTCTAATGTGTTTTGAGTAACAGATAAATTTAATTTCTGTTTTCCGTTTGTCAAGTTGACTATTTAATACGACCTGTATTTTGTTGTTTATAGAACAGTTCTATTTTTTCTCACATTGTGATTGAAGTATAGGAACTAGAATGATGGAGCTTTCTGTTGGAGACATTGGCAAGGAGATGAATATTAAAGTGCCATTAGATCAGCAAGTTCATTTTCTTGAATATGGTTCTTCGAGGTGGACATTAGAATTGAATGATAAATCAATAGAGGCGATGGTTATCAGGTTTAATTAGCTTGTACTACTGCCGTTTGCACAGAAGGGGCATTACATGCATCAAGAAATCGAATACATCATTAACGAAATCATGTACAGTAGTAATATCATATTCAGTCAAAAATCACTTGGAAGGTTCGGTTCCAGTGTATTGTATGAGTCGAAATGTATCTGCGCAGTCCGTTTTGAATACCATCAAAATTCCAGGCAAAAACCGATATTTGATTACTCTTTCATACCAGTATATCAAATTTTTGAATGAGGATATCGTTCGAATAATATCGCGATTACCCTGTTGAAAAATTGAAACATTCGATTTCTATCGATGAGTGTATATATTTTTTTATGAAGAAATGATGTTTTTACTTAAATTGAAATAAACGGCTTTACTTTTATTGAAATAAACTTTAATTGAAATAAACGGCTTGTGATTTTTATTGCGGCAATTTCAGCGTATTTTTCATAGAATCTTGGTTATTAATATTCTGGTAAAAATAACACACGTTTAGGTTTAAAGATTATAATTAGTGAGCAAAAATAAAAAAAATTGTTTAAGCACAGCTTAGAACGTCTTACCATTTTTATTTATGCTACTATAATTAAATTTTGCTTTAGAATTATGGTCGAAGTTTTTAATGAAACAATATTTTAAGATCACTTTTTTCAGTCTACTTCTATTAGTAAGAATGCATTTCATATTTGTTCTAGTTCAAATAAGTAAACACCTTAAAATGTTTACACCCAAAAAGGATACACCACGTTTAATATTTTACACTTAAATGATGCGACTTAAACGTAAACATTTTTGACATCGCATTATGTTTAAATTATTTAATTACCCTTAATTGGTTTACATAATTAGATTACATAAAAATGGATTACATAAGCATCAAGAACAACTATTATTTTATTATTATATATAGATATGAGATGTGAGACGAAACAATTTTTTTATCGAACTTCTTTTATTTACTTTCTATAAATAGAACGTAATTTTTTCCAACCTTGCTATAACACTTACCGTATTTCCATGAACCATTTATACACAAACCAACTTTTGTGTATAAAACAGAACGTTGGCAGACAAGATTCAATAAATATTAAAAAAAAATGTGCACAACATATTTTCCCTCACTCCGGGCGGGAATACCCACATTCCCGCCCTGACGGGCGGAAATGTGGGCTTCCCGCTCCGTCGTATAGGAAAATATCGTACACACTACGG
>JABFPB010003709.1:0-16453 GCA_022817645.1 Ceratoteleas bidentatus
CAATTGGCGTATTCGGAAACTAACAATCGTTTCTATTAATAAAGGACAGACAATTGAAGCCACATAAATGCGTCCTTTATTAATAGACACAGTTGTTAGTTTCCGAAAACGCCAAATGAATGAATTCACGTGCTCCAGATGGCAGCACTGAACTTACGAGAGTTTTGTTGTGTCGCCGTTCTAGGAATAGAAAGTTCTTGGCGTTACCTGTTTTGAAAAACCTGCAGCCAGTTTCCGTTAGATGAAACCGACACCGTTGAGTGTGGCTGCAGTTTGTATTATAGCTGTTTGTATGCATTTTTTTATTAAGGTTTTTCTTGTTTATGTGTATATTTATTATTAATCGTCGCGAAAATGAACCGAAGAAGAAGGGGCATGGAATTTACGAGACCATTATTTCGTGAGTATCTTCAGTATTTTGTAGTTTCATTCATACGTTCATTTATGAAGAAAGAGTTGGATATTTGTTTGGGTTTATATGGTTTAATGTTGAAAGAAACAAAATTGGTTAAGTAAAAACAATTTAATTCTGAGGAAAAATAGTGTCAAATGTTTAATAATTTGTTAGTGAAAGACATAAATTAATGATTATAAACTTAGTTTTGTTTTGATTTAAATGTTTTCTTTAGCTTATTGTAGTTGGGTTAAATAAAAATAAAAGTAGTTCTAAGATATAATAAATATCATAAATAAAATAGTCCTCAGATATAATTAATTTAACGAACTCCATCTTTTTTGCTATTATGTTGGTAAATGAAACATTTTGTAAATATATAATTTTAACAGAAATACATTTAACCTTATAATTTTTGATAATTATAATGTCAAATGTATTATATGTAGTCACTTAATTTAATTTTATAAGGATTACAATATTAATCCATAAAGATCTTTGTTTAGTTCAAATTTATATCATATTAAATTATAATAATAAGCTAAGACAACAGCACTTGCAGAGTCAAGAAAATTGCAAAAATGGCATTAATGGCATGATAAGTCGACTTTGTTACAAATTTGTATATTATATATTACTTATTGATATATTATTACTCAACTTCCAGCTCAATTTAGTCAGTCTCCTTTTAGATTGAGGGATGTTATTTATGAAATTATGTTTTTCAGCCATTTTTTATTTTATGTGCAGAAAATTAATAAAAAGTATATGTTATTTACTTTGATTGTTTGAACACAGTTTTTCATAAATCATTGTCAGCCTTGAAACCATTGAATTGCCTAAAAAATCAGCTCTTTTTATAATTTATTTAAAAATACATTAGAACTCTAAACGTCAAGTATAAATCTTATTTTCCCACACAATTTTTATTACATCTGGAGAGTTATTTCTTAATAAATATTCACAATGCATCTTTAAGTTGAAGCACCGTGCGTAATTACAAATTTTCGAAAATTCACTATTTTTAAGAAAAATTACTTAAATCCCAAATCTTTAAAAATTCATATTTTTCTCTAGGTAAATGAAAAAATTGGCTTTTGCAGAAAAAATCCGCAAATTCACTAAATATCCTAAAAATCTCATGCTTGAAAAATTTTTTTACCCCAAAAAAGTTATTGAAAAGTAATGGAAATGCTCTTATATATACTACTTTTATTACATAAATCTTCTCTAATCCTATTTTTTTAAATAATTTTTCTTTACCTCATATGTACATTTTTATCATCTTCTCAAATACAACCATCCTTATTCTAATTTGACGTTTTCAGTTGGTGAACCAGGAAATGAGTCTGAGCTCAATCAGACCTACATCACATCAGTGTCAAGAACATCCTCTGCAAACTCTACTGACAGTCTTGCTAGTAAAGACATTCCAATCATTGATCTAACAGTCGACGACGACGACAAGATCCCCCAGAATCATCCATTCAACTCATCACATCAAACAACAGTTTCCACAATCAACCCGTCCGATGCATCTTTCCACACAGCCGTCTCCAAAACGAAACAAGAAGCATCGTCCAAAAGTTCACTCTCTTCCATGGAAAAAGACTCCCTCGAAGAGTCCAGCATTCACGCATCTTTCAAGGAAAACGTGAAGAGGTCCCTCTTTCGGCGTCTGTCCGTAGAATTTCAGCGGAAACCCATTGATTTCACCAGGAAACTCGTATCGGTTCTCGAGCAATCGTTCGTCACATCATTCACCGATGAACACAAGCAAGGAGATGTCAGTCTCGACAAAATAACTGGAGAATTCATAAAACTATGCAAATTCATCGAAGATGAGACTATGCCCGAAATGGCTCCATCTTTCACAAGCGAGGGTGGTTTCTCGCCGACAAAACTGATGTCGCCCCAAAAACTGAGCTCAGTTTTGGGGTTGCATAAGAACGCAACCCCCAACACTTTGTTCAAAAGCATAATCAGCAAACTCCAGTCGAGTCCTCAGACAATGAAGTTTGGCTCCAACAATTCAACACCTTCCAAGGTCAACGATGACACGAACACCTTCGAATTCCTCGAAAGGTTTTGCAAGAACTCAGAGGAGGAGGAGGAGCAGCAGCAGCCAAAGAACCGTGGCAAAGAGTTAGCCCCTCTCGATGCGAGCATCTACGCCATCTGCAAACAACAGATGGCGTCACTGGACGATGACCTTTCCGAGGAAGAAGATACAGAAAGGGCCGCAGAGGATTCGATAACAGATTATTACACTCCGATGCAGAGTTTCACGGAAAAGAGACCCACTTCTTCGAGTTACGACACGAACGAAATGAAGGAGAGCATCCAGGAGGAGATCATGAAGTACAAGCAGAGATGCTTGGAGTTCGCCAGGCAAATGAGCGAGATCGAAAACGAGGCGGGAGACTTCGAGGAGGAGCCCGAGGACAAAACCGCGCGATCCGGGATCTACCTGCTCGAGACCCTAAATCGGTGTGTGGAGTACAAGAACTTGTTAGTCAACAAAGTGGAGAAGAAGAGGAAGGACGCTAAGAGGACCCTCGTTTTTCCGAACCCTCCGAGCGACGCGAATCAAAAGACGGCCACGAAGACCACCGTTCCATCCACCTCCAGGTTGCCGACGAAACCGAGGATTACGTCGGTGAAGAAGCTGACTGGAACCAGCACTTTGCCTATTCGCAAACCGGCTGCAGATAGCCAATTAAAGGTTAGGGAAACGGAGCCGAGGAAGCAATTGCTCCAGGTGTTCCCCCCGAGCGTGAATACTCCAATTCGGTCGCCTGCGGTCCGACCAATCGGATCGCAGGACAAGAGAAAAACCGAGAGCAAAGTCCCCGGGTTAATAAAAGCGGTTTCCAGTTCGAATCTCGGCACTGCAAGTTCGTCGGGGAGGATGGCACCTCCGCGGACTCCCCACTCCGCAACGCCATCTATGCTAAGTAAGAGGAGTTCGGTGAAGAAGGAACCGGAAGTTGGTGGCCGAACGCCGAGGGCGCCACTGTACAAGGCAAAGAGCATCGAGAGGATACCGTCGATGCATTTGGCGGAGAAGAAAACACCGGCGTCGGTTTGCAAGAAGAGTTTCGTGAAGCCTCAGGCTGGTTTGAGGTCGGAGGTGCCAAGGCAGCGGTTGAACTTGTCGAAAATGATGGAGGAGATATCTAAATGCGAAACGACGAAAAGTACTCTTCCGAGTTCGAGTTTGCCAAGTGTTCAGAGGGTGAAATCGCCGGTGCAGAGATACTTTGTCACTCCGGGGAAGGTTGTAGAGAGGATTAATAAGAGGATACACCAGAAGGGGAGTTTCTTTAAGGACCCGGTGGGGACAGTCGAGCTGTCTGGGGATTCGAAGGAGCCGGGAAGTCCCAAGTCAGCGAGTAAACTGAAGTACAAGAACGTCGCTTCGCCCCTGTCGAAGTACATTCATTACGAGAATACCAATTTGCTGCAGAATGTGCATGCTTCGAACAATGATATGCTGTTAACGCCGGAGAAGAACGATCCTACGGATGCGATTAAGATACCATTGTCGGCAAAGGTGAATTTTTTTTGGAAAATGGAGAATTGAGTTGTTTGAAGTAATTTATTAAGTTAAATTTAATGTAATTGTGGTGGTTTAGAAGATTTGATAAATAGAGGGGTGTGGGCAGTTTTCAGGATGGGATTGTTTCTAAAGTGGTTTTGTTTTTTTTTTTCAGACTCCCAACACTGATACTGAGAATCCAGCTTTACCTCGAGTATTTTACAAAAGTGCCAACCATGTTCAAGTTGTAAGTGACCTAACTTTAATTTGATTCTTTATGCGGAGGACAAACCGAATTTTAATTGCTACATTATCAACTTTAGTGTCTTTGAACATTGCAATGTATTTTCAGGAAAATGCAGTAGTGTTTTAGAAATGGGAGAATGTTGTAGCTAAGCACCCTGATAGCCACCATATATATAAATGATTTACATAAAGTTTATGTACATGCAGCGTTGTCCAGCTACATTTACATAAATCGTATACAAAAATCGTATACATACAAAAATCGTATACATATAATATTTATATAATATTTACAAAATTTGTATATATTTTCAAGATATATACCTATAAAAAGGTATATATCTTGAAAAAACACAGTAAAAGTTTATAACTGAATTTGGTTTTCGAACTTAGAAATGTTTTTGTATATTGTAATCCGATTTATGTAAATTTTAATGCAAATGGCTGAGTTACCTTGACATAAATATTATGTAAATCGTATACATAATGTTTACACAAAATTTACATTAAGCTGGCTATCAGGGCAACTTTGATTTATGAACAAAGAAACGTACATCATTAAAGTATTTTAGCAAGTGATACCCTTTTCTTTGTTAAATCATGTTTGTTAAGACGGCACCGTAAGCGTTATTACCGACATTACATTTCTAAAAATACGAAAAAAAATGCACAGTTAATCGAAAAACAAAAACAAAAAAGCCATCTGTTCATTTTTTACCCGCTTTTACCAGAAAAAAATCTACTGTTTATGCTTTGCTGAAAATGTAAAATGTAGACTAGTTTTCAATGTGGCAAAAATCGTAGTTTGCAAAATAAGCCGAAATTCCTCGCCGAAAGTTTTCTTTGAAATTGTAAAAATATTCTCTGGCAGGTAAAGAATAGAGCTATGTTCGATTTTTTAAAAATAACATACAATGTGGAACAATGTAATACACAAAACTCTAAAGTCGGTAAAGTAGAAAATGAAAAGACTTTGTAAAAACTTCAAGTATGAAATCTTATAACATAGAGTGCTAAAGATTTCTCCACATTTCTTTAATAAAAATAAAATCGTTATTTTCATGTGTAAAACAAAAATTTAAGCATAATAAAACTCGGATGAAATCATTTTCGAAAACAATCAAATTAATTAATTAATACGATTTAAATCACTATGTACGTGATTTAACCAAAATTGTTTGTTTTAATTCAATTCCTTTTGAAAAATTACTATATTGAATTTGAGTTACTGTATTTAATGTAACAAGTCTCCTTTATAATTAGATAAAATTTACATTGTATCACCTGAAACTACAAATAATAAGATCTTGACATAAATAATCCTTACCACAGGAAATTATAGTATGACTTTAAAAATAATTAAAGAAAATTAGTAATAATTAAATCATCGATTAAAATAAAAAATCATTTTGATTAAAGATTTTTAGTTGTGATTAAATCACAACTTAAATTGTTTATTTATATCCTGTTATTAAAATCACGCCAACCTTAAAAAGAATCTGAACAAAAAACTTATATGAAACTACTAAATTTTATTTTATAACTAATCAATTTTGAATTTTCTTTTCCAGACTCAACATTCTCCAAAACCGTTACCATGTCGAGGTGTGCTGGAACAAATCACGAATAAAGTTGTTTTAAAACATACAGGTAAACATGTGTTTATTAATCATTAGTGCAATTCCAATTATTTGAATAAGTACAACATATATTTACACCACTGTTTCATTTTTTCAGGTCGCATTCAAAACGAAGCTGATGACGAAATTTCAGTCATAGAGGAAAAGCAGGCATATTATTAGTTTATTATAATAGAAATTCTGAATGCTAATTTATCGGTAATATAACAATTACCGTTCGTTTTTATAACTGTGAGAGAATCAGGAGAGAACCAGGATTGTACAGATATCAGAAATGACATGTAAAAATCTGTCTAGTGAAATGTCCCTGCGATTAATAAAAATGTTTGTATGTTCGTTAACGAAAACCAATCATAGCTGTGTTATGCTCAATTACAAGAAATAAATATTAATTTAATATATTTATGTCTGCTTTTATTGTTACCTTCTCCAAATAAAGTATTTCTATAACATTCTTAATTTACGACAAACAAAATATAAGAAAATGTTACATATTTAATTTGAAGTTTTTTAATTAAAAAATAGTTAATTAACAAATTCTAACAAATTGTTTCATTTAATTAAATTGCTTAAAGAATCTGTTTACATTTACAATTTCCATTTTTTCAAGTAACGTTTTCCTCTTAAAACAGTTCATTGGCAGATTCATTCTCACAGTATCTCATTCCACCAATGAGTAGCATCTGCAAAGAGAAATTCTATCTTACATCAGATTTAAAAAATCGTCTTTGATAATTATTTTATCTAATGAATGTAAACACTCACAAAGCCTACCGAGGTATAATAGATACGTTAGTCATCGAGGAAAGTACCACGTCGCAATTTATTTTGCAATGCCTCATAGACTAAACAGTATTTTTACGATTTTCCTTACAATTTTCTTGCTGGACAATATCACTCCATGTCTATCATTTAAATAATTTGCGGGTCTTTCTGAAAAATGCACTTTCTCCGTCTTTAACTCCACTCACATTTTATATTCATTTTATATTCAATTATAAAAAATCATCCGCTTTTCTAATATAGGACATGTTTTTTATAATACAATTAATTTTCACACACTGCACAGTTTCTTTCGCTTGCCAAAAATTAGTTTCGGCGAGTGGCAAATTAACGAAACGATTATTAAATGCACGCGTTTAATTGAAAATCGCGAATCGATTGGAAATATGATCCGAAAGGTCATGCTACGACGGGAAAACACGTAATTGCGAATTTTCTCGTAATGCGTTGTCGATGAGTGCAAAATAATAGGCGTTAGTCGAAAAATAGTGTCGTGCGAACTTATTTTGCGCGTCGACCGGGCAATCACTGTGCACACGCTACGAATCACTGCCAGGGCCGTATCAACGTCCAGAAATGTAGGAGACCATTTATTTGAATTTTCATCGAAATTCTGACATTTAGTTAATATTGTTCTAACATATTATTATGAAATAATTATTATTGATTTCAAATAAACAAAAAACAATGAAAATCACTTAAAAGACAATACACAAAATGTGAAAAAATGCAGAAATATGTTACTACATGAAGAAAAAGTAATTAAAAAGTAGGTTAAAAGAAAACAAATAAATTAACAAGTTTTGGGAGATGAGAAATAACAATGTTGTATAAAGTATTTTTATTTCGATTAATTTTTTATTTATAATTTTTTATGTTTATCTTTTTATCTTATAATTGTTTATAATGTACATTTGTTGAAGGCCACACAAGTTTAGAAATTTTTTAATCACCGTAACATCGTTCGATTGGGAAAATTTAGTTGGCTTAATTGGTCAAGCAAAACATGATAGGGTTTTTAAGGGGTCACTTGAAAAAAAGGAAAGTGATTTCATGACGATTAGAAGACAATACTAGAAGGAAAACGATTGTGCAACGCTGAATGAATGACTGCTTTTAAATGTAGATTTAACATCAATTAATACCGTTTAGTTGTTTAAACAACTGCGCTTTTCTTTATTCCTGCTGACGCATGTCTTTTATACATACAAATTTCCCATTATTTATCTATTAGGACAAATTTTAGAGGTAAACAAAAAAATTGAATTTCAAGTTGATATTTTTTAAATGTTCAAACACTATTCATCTTAATAAATTTTTTTTAATATTGAAAAATATTGTAGAAAATCGATCACAATTGATAAGGAAACAAAAATTAATATTTTCAAACATTATGCCTCTTAATAAAAAATGAATTAAAAAATTTTGGAAGATGTTTTTGAATCGATCGCAATTTATAAGAAAACGAAAATTATAGTTTTCCAATCTGCTCGATATCTTGCGCAGATATCAAATTGTTTACTTCAATAAGGTACGCATTACGTAAGTATGGGCGGCAATGTACCGAAAATCGGTAAATAATTTATTTTATGTTCATCATTTTAATTATCCATTAAACGTAGAGACAAACGCTTTCGCATTCGCATGACTAAATACGCGTCACTCGAAGTAGCCGACGCATTTATTTTTATCGCGCGGAAAACGTATTATCAATAGTTATATTGCAAGATATTTGTTTGCTTTAATTGTCGCCAACTTTGCGTTTCGATTTCGTGCAGATTGAAATTACTGCTCATTTGCGCCGCGTTTTTAATTGCGCGAAATTATCGGAAACCATTACATACTTCCTGTCGCAGCAAAAATGAAAGTGTCATTCACAATGCGAATTTTTTTGATGGACTCTTTCTTTTGCAATAACAATCTGCAATTGCCGTCATTACAATGCGAACAAAGCGAGTTATTGCAGTTTAGGAGAAGTTGCCAAAAAGTGTACTATTTGTTGCGGTGAGATGCAACTTTCGGAATTATTTCAAGTTTACCTAAAATGTATTGGAAGTAAATTCAAACTTGTTGATTATATAAAATAATTCTCATGATTAGAACGTTTCAAGACAATAGTTATTTAATTAAGATTATAAAATACATTCGAACTCATCCAATTGCAATTTTTTACTATACAAATAAACGTGTAAAATGTGTAAAATCTATCTGTTTTAATAAAAATAGAACAGAACGTTTTAAGTTGCTTATTAAAACTTTGTATTTTGAAATTCATAAAAAAAAAATCCCAAACGATTTCCTGTAACAAAACTGCATTGACAATGTTCATTTCAGCTGCACCGCGGAAATCGGGTAGAAACCGTGGCGGTTTTTGTCCCCAGAAAAAGCGATCGGTCCGAATTGGTCCGAAACAATCTGGACCACTTTTTTCGCCGCAATTAGGGTCACACTCGGCGGAGCGTTAAGGACGTTATATCGTTGTAAGAAATGTTAGATAAACATTTTTTTTTCTTAAAATGTATGATATTGTTAAATTTAATTAACTTTCCTAAAAAAATCGGGGGACATCGGTTAATTAAAAAAAAAGTTAGTACCATTTATAAACAATTTCAGACTCAGTTCAAGTTTGTTACAAAAGTACAGGGATTCTAATCATCAAAGATGATATGAATATTTTATATAAGCTTTAGTTTACAAATATCTGAATTTTATAATTTCAATAAGTATACTGTTTCATTTTAGGTCCATTATTTAATTATGGACTTTATTTATGTAAATAAATAAATGTATGCAACTAAAAAATGTACATAAATTATTGTATATGAATATACAAATACATTTTACATAAGTGAATAACTTATGGTATATACTTTATGCATATTCCGACCCAATCAGAAAAATTAGGTGATATTTGCGCAATATTTGCAGCAGTCATTTGACAAAATATCATCTAATACAACTCAAATGGAGCGTTAGACAATATTTGTGCAAATATTGGACAATGGTATGTTTTCTTAGAGGGGATATACATACAAATTCGTATAAAGATGAGTCTGCACTGAGTTTGCAAGATTTATATAAAGTCTTTACAAAAACTAATTTATTTTCTTAGAAAAAGCCATTTTTGAAATGTAAAACTTTTACATTTTCACGTATTTCATAAAATAACAAAAAAAAAACAAATTACGGAAATAAAAAAAAATTACATCAAATTAATTTTATTCCATCCACCAATTTTGAATTTAACATTCAGACGACTTTTTGTTAACAAATACGGCCCTGTCCTCGTGTGATTAGCGGCGCATTCACACCCGCGACGCCGCTTGGTTGCACACCACTCGTACGGTATCTGTTGCACACGTCTTGGAGGTGTGAGCACGAGACGTCGACCCGGTAGTAGGGAGCGATCAATAAATTCATAGCACTTGGGCATTGCCGGCAAGTGTCTCACGGACAATCGAACAGTCCAGTTGCCTGTCAGCGAGTCGAAACTTACAATCTTCAGCAAGATGCCGAACCCCAGCGGATGTGACAAGTGCAAAGGTGAGTGCCGAGATTTCGAGTTCAAGTTCGCGATTTTCGTATCGCCGCTATCGCTGATGCGTCATTGGCAAGAGCGTCAGTCGCGGCTCAGTCACTGCTGTGAGAGTTCGCTCGGCTTTTCTGTGGCAGATTTAGGGAAACTGAATTGGGCTATTTTTTCGAAATTAGTTTCGGCATTCGGATTTTAGGTTTAGGAATGTTTAAAGGAATGTTGGATTAGAGGGAAGGAGTTATTGTTTGAATACGAGGAATTCTTTATACTTGTTTACATTTGTTTATTTTGAATTTATTTACATTTAAGATATTCCACTGTTTAATTTGATTTATTTAGGAATGTTAGCATGTTGGGTTTTAATTTAGTTGATTTCGGTCAATTTATTTATTATTTGAGAGGATTGTGTACTGTTAGATTTTTAAATAAAAATTGTAATGTTACGTTGTGGAAAAAGTTATTTTATTAGACACTGATGGTATTTATTTTTTATTTTTTGAAACAGTTATTGAAATTGTGTAAAAATTGATCTTATATTGATTATACATGATGGATATAATGATTGTATATAATGAATAAAGGGTTATGATCAATCCTTTATTAATTTTAATTAATTTTGATTGGATTTATTTATATTTATTTTGCCTGGTAATCTTCATTTTGATTTTGTTATCGTAAATCATTTTGTATTGTGTGGATGACCATCAAAGTGGACAACTTATATTTTTTATTGTACATTAATAAACAACCTGTATTACGATTTTTAAAAATAAATCGTAGAAGTTTATTGTGCACTTACAAACAAATAAATATAAATTAACTACTCATAAATTTACAAAATTTAAGACAAAAGTTTAAAAAAGCTTTGTATTTTAAACGATCGTGTTGAATAACATACATTCTTCAATATTGACATATCTTAAAGGAAACAAAACATGACTTTTTTATGAGTTATAAAGCAAAGATTGATTACGTTTGTGGATCCATTTTATATCTCGATATTTCCAAAACCAAATAGAACAGAAAACCTTGGAATTCAATTTTACATTGACTTTTAAAAACAAGCTGATTCATTTTTTTCTTATAGCCAATCATTAAAATTAATTCAATTAAAATTCGTTTAAATAAACAAATGTCATTCTGTCCCACAAGTCTATTTTTTAAATTAAATTTTCTGTCGCTTAAAAAATGACGATATGCTCGGATTAGATGTTTGATTCGATAACACCGTACACTATATCTGTTTATTAAGAACGGACCAAAATTTTGTTCGCCTGCGAACATCAACAACTCGTTCAATTTGAAGTCCAAATATTTTCAATTGGGTCACTCGTCGTGCTCCGTTGCATCAAAGTTTGATACTAAAAACCGATCGAGAAGCGTTATGAATAAACATTGAATTATCGCGACAAACCGTTAGCTCTGTTCGGGATAACCGTTAAACCGCTTCAATTACGACATTATCGTCCTTTTATTACTGAATCGTTCTGCCGGCATTTCACTCTTATCGCAATAAATTGCGCAAATTTTTCAGTTAACGTTATCTTTTAACATGTGGGTTTTTCTGCTGGACGCAAAAATATACTCTTCTCTCTTTTTCTCTCGATTGGGAAGTCGGCACTTGATTCCCGTCACTGACATTTGAGAAAGCAATATGTCATTATTGCGGCGCGACATAAATTGCTTCCAATTATTCAGTTGAAATACAACCCGTTTCCTGCTTCGGAATGCCGGCTATGATTGACTATTAATTCACAAAAAAATTGGGAAACTATTTTTTGAAACAATCAATTTTTTATTTTTGAGTTTATAACATGTTTAAAAATTTTAATTAGACCAATAATACTTGTTGAAATAGAAACCGAAAACTAAAGTTGAACTATTTTTTCAGACAACTGCTGCGGAGAGAGCTGCAAGTGCGGCGATAACTGCAAGTGCAGGGAGAACAAATGCACAGGTAAATGACGGAAATAAAAAAAGAATCTGAAAAAAGGGTCGAAAAAACATTTTGTTTAACTTGGGTAGGGCCATTTTCCAATTTTCCCATGACAGTAATGCACGAATGGAAACGGTCCTTGCTACTTAATGAATCATCGTTGCGAGATATTTCACGCTGAAACACAATAGGAGAAAACGCTTGGTCGACGTAAAAAATAATCCTTCGACCATTGTGTTTATTTTCAACGGTATTCCGGTGAAAGAATTTGTTCATTGACTTTTATCGCCGGAATGCTCGGGTTGTATACGTTTCGTGTCGTTTAGTAACGATGCGTCGTATTTTTACGATTCTTCAGTATTTCTTCGAATGTTTCAATTTTCATGCAACAATTTTGCATAAATGATTTGTTAATTACCCCTTTGTTTTTATCAAACCTATAACAAATTAATATATAAAAAATTTTGGTTGAAAAAAATGTTGTAACCCAGTTTTTTCTATCGTTTTTGGAGAACGTGGGAACCGTTTGAAATGTTTGAAATATTTGCGATTTCCCATTGGTCGTTGACCGTCTAAGCGTGACTGTTAATAATTATATGTCGGGCAGAAGACGGCGTCTTATTAAACCAAGTTATGGCTCATTTTATGCCGTTTCAGTAAAAAGATTTCGAACGCTTCGAAAGCATGAAACGCCTCCATCGCATGGATACCCAATTTGATCGGTTTCTCGTCAATCGTTATTCCTTGACGTTATCTGCCGTCATTAGCCGACGCCTTTCTATTAACACATTTTCACTCGTGATTTCTTGAAATCTAAACATCTATAAAATGACATTAGTTCATCCAATCAACGTTTTTCAAAACATGAATTTAAGCCAGTTTTTACAATTAAAAGAACTCATTAATTTTAAAAAGTTCGAATGTTCAATTGAGAAAGTACATTAAAGGACAATTTTGCTGGATTTCTATTGGCTTCGACAGTTTTTGTTCAGCAGGTTTACAGTTTGTGGTCATACTTGTGTGGAAATACTCGTTTCGTCTTTTCCTATTAGGCAAACGTATTTTCACACTTGAATTACGCCAATTGGGTTTTATATACATTTTTACTTTGTTTGGCAATAGATAATTTCAATTGCATTTTGCAATTATGAGAGATGTCTAACGGTGTTTCGTTTCTGTTTGTTTCAGTGAAGTGCAAGGAGAGCCAACCCTGCCACGAGGAGGGAGATCATGGTCACTGCAAGTGCGACCCCTGCAAGTGTTAACCTGCCGAAGAAGGATGCTTTTACTAAATAATTTCACGCCTATACAAGCTATATTATAATTGTTATCGCTAGATTGTCACTTCCTAATACCAATATTTATGTCATACCATCGAATTTTGAAGATGCAGTATTTGTCAAATAAATCAGATTATTAAAGCCTGTTAAATTAAGATATTGTTTCGTTTTTCCTTTACCTTGCAATATTTATAATTAAGTCGATAAAATTTACTTTTTATTATTATTTGAGCAATAACAAATCTTAGTATTAAGTTTTACATTAATTTATACTTGTATCGGATTTAGAAAATAATTGCTGTAATTGCAATTTTCAAATATAAGAATAATCCTGGATAAAAAATGCCAAAGATGATAAATATCGTAATGATACAATCAACACATTTTTCCAACACAATGTACACAGAGAGAAAATGTTATTGATTCAAAAGCGAACTTGTTATTGAATGTAGAATGTTGAAACAACACATTCTGTTTGATTGGTAACAATTGTTGAGCCAACAGAATTCGCTGTTGATTCAACAGACTTTGTTATTGTTTCGATAATTCTGTCCCCGATAGAGCAAGATGTATATTATACATATATTAGATGGACATTAATACATAAAATAGATATTTACATATATTTACATATAATATACGTATGTTATACATATATTAGATATACGTAAAATTGATGTTCTATCTGGGGTGCTTTTGAAGATAAACCCATTTAAGTCACATTTTCGACAAATCTTGTTTTGTTTTTATCTATACTTGCAAACGTTGAAAAATTTTTATCTGATGTATAGCTTGCTCAAACTGAACAAAGCGTAACTAGTTAACTGCCTTTTTTAAGAATAACTAGTTATGTGAACTATTTTGAGGAAAAATCGTTTAATATGTCCATTTAAAATAATACAAAAACCAAATACAATATTTGTAAGTTAAACTTGATTTTATAATAGAAATAGTGTAAATTAAAAATATGGAGGATTTGTAAAAGAAATAGAAAAGTTTACTTTTTAAACTCTTAACGCAAAAAGCTCATAATCACAAGAAAATAACTTAACTGGTTTCTTCTCAAAACTACAGAATCTACGTTTTGTAACAAGTTCGTTTATGAATCAATACCTTTTTTCTCCCCGTGTATCAACTTCAGCTGGTTACTTAGAACGCGTCGAAATTCGGGGACACGTTAATGCTTCTCATCATCTCAGCCACAATGTGAAAGTGAATTACAGTTTTTACGAATTCAAGTACTGTAATTTCCCTCTCACGGGAGCACGCTACATTTTTGGCGATTTTTCGTGACATTAAAAGAATTCATCGTCTATAAAGGGACCCATAACAGCAATGAAAAATGCCATTAATGAAGCAGTTTCGTCAACGAATTGTGATGGCTTCATCTCGCGAATTCCATCAAAGTGCAATTGCAGTTATGTACGAAATGCATGAAAACGAATGTTGACGACTTGCGACATGGAGACGCGTTTTTGGTGGAAGACACTTGGTAATTGAATGGGATAAAAAATGCTGATTACACGAATGACAATTAAACTATATTAAAATACGAATGAAACTGCCGCAATCGTGCAATTTTCGTGCAATTATTTTCGACTGCGAAATTAGGCTCGCGAGTAGTTTTGCCGAATGTCATCATACATGCGGTTGGCATTAGTGTTGCAATGATTCACTTTGGGACCTTAAATTTTTGTATATAAGCAGTAGGCTTGTCGCAAAAACTCTGCAGATAGAAGGATAATGCAGTCATTGCGATGGGTGAGTCCTCTTATATTAGTTAAACTTTTTATTTCCGAAAATTATATTAGAAGTGTTGTTTTTAGCGAAGTTTGTGCTTAGAAATATTGTTTAATTGCATTAGTGTTTCCAAAAATGATATCTCATCGTGTCATCTGCAGTTTCCCGAAAAGGATCGCGATATAATTGCACAAAAACGCGATGCAAATGCAAACGGGTGAAATTACAATTTCGGTTGGATTTGATATGTGTATTATTTACGGCGTTCAAATAATTCACGTTGTAATTCGTCACAAATTAATTTAGTATTGTTCTACATTACGCGTGTGATTGAATTTATTTCGATGATAATGTGCATAATGCAATCTGTAATGCAATGTGAAATTAATGTAATAATACGTGATTTTGGATGTTAATATTATAATTTTAAAGCTATCAATTTGGAAACTGAACGCACGATAGATTCGGGTACGTGTAACGCACCGTGGTGGAGATAATGGGAAAATGACTTTACATTTATTATCGAATAACTTTTGCCCAATTTTTGATTGAATTGCGGGCTTTTCTGATTAATTGATTCGATTTGTATACCCGGATAATTAAATTGTTACTCGGTTCCACAAATAAAGTATATTCAATTAAACGTGGTAATGCAACGTTATGGATTTTGATCACGAACATACGTTGTTTTAATTTTTTATTTGAGTCTAAGTGTTTCTTACTGCAATTGATCGTCTATTTACATTGTTAATTTATCTGTTAAATTAAATATTTCGTATAAAGAAACTAGCATTTTTCTTATGAAAAAAGTTTCGTGATTTTTGGAATATATTAGTATATATTAGTAGATTTGTAAAAAAAAATCTATAATCAGTTCTTAATTCCACTGAAATAAATTCGTTTGTCATTAGGTTCTTCTATTGACGTATCTTGGCTTTTCGGCTGGCGTCCAGGTGAAAATTATCCGGCGCCAAGCTGGCTACAATTACGAAAGGCCAAAAACCTCCTTCACTTTGCCACCTTCTTCAACGCCAGGTTATAGTTATCCCTCTCCCACACCACCTCCAGTTTCAACTCCAGGTTATAGCTATCCTTCTCCAACCCCTCCACCTCCACCACCTCCACCACCTCCAGTTTCAACACCTGGATATAGTTATCCATCCCCCACCCCTCCACCTCCACCACCTCCTCCACCACCTCCACCACCTCCACCTTCAACTCCTGGTTATAGTTATCCTTCTCCAACGCCTCCACCCCCCCCGACCCCCCCCCCCCCCCCCCCCCCCCCCCCCCCCCCGCCCCCCCCCCCCCCCCCCGCCCCCCCCCCCCCCCCCCGCCGGCCCCCGGCCGGCGCGCGG
>JABFPB010003710.1:0-16449 GCA_022817645.1 Ceratoteleas bidentatus
CTGCGAAATGAACGCCTTGTTGCAGAGGTCGCAGACGTGCGGCTTCTCGCCGGTGTGCTTGCGCACGTGCACCGTGAGGTAGGTCTTGCTCGAGACCGACTTGCCGCAGATGTGGCAGACGTACTCGTTCTGGGGCCCGGCGTCGCCGTGGGTGCGCATGTGCACCAGCAGCACCTGCTTGCGCGAGAACCGCTTGTTGCAGAGCTCGCAGTGGTGTTTCTTCTGCGGCGGCACGTAGTCCGGCTGGTGGAGCTTCGCGTGCAGCCGCAGTCCCTGCCGGTAGCGGAAGGTGGCGCTGCAGATGTCGCACTGGAACGGCTTCTCGCGGCTGTGCACCAGCTGGTGGTCCTGGTAGTTGTTGCGCGCGTAGAACCCCGCGCCGCACACCTCGCACTGGTACTTGTACTCGAGGTTGTGGCGCCGCTGGTGGCTCGCGAGGTTCTGCCGGTGGGCGCTGCTGTAGCCGCAGGTGGCGCACACGTGGCTTTTGCCGGCGGCCGCCGCCAGGTGGTGCTGCTCCTGCTGCTGGCACTTGTCGGCCGCGGGGCACTTGGCCGCGTGCACCGCCAGCTCGTCCTCGCTGACGAACGCGTCCCCGCAGAGGGCGCACTGCACGAGCACGATCTCGCCGTTGCCCGGCTGCGGCACCGGCACCGCCGCCGGCTCGGCCAGCAGCAGTTCCGTATCGTCGGACGTTAACACTTTTATTTCAGTGTCCGCGCAACATAGGTGGTTCGCCTGCGATAGCTTCGCTTCGTAATATCTGCAAACAACAGAGACCCAGTGTGATCAGTCGGAAGTGGTCTGGACGTCTTGACGTGTTTTGCTTTTTGACTATCGCGGTACTAGGTTCTACGTTCGATATGCTTTTCGCGTCCGGTCTTCGCTGTCATCACTCTAAAAAATAGTCAGGTCGCTGGAGGAATGGTTTCTTCTAACTGGGTGTATTCTAATTGTGGTAGGAAGAGTAGATTGTATAGTCTAAAGCAACAGGTAATACTGAGACCTCTTGTGGCGGTTTGTATAAGTATTGACAGGGCAGTCGGTGTTCGATGTGCACTTGACATATGGAGAAAACCGTGTGTTCAGACAAAATGGCCGATCGAATTAATAATAAATGGAGTTGTAAGGTTGTGTGCACCGAAGTTAATTGTTCCAGTAAATTGGGGACACGAGTACGTTTTTATTCGTTTCGCAATAAGTCGTGGAAAATAGAAAGAAAGAATTAATTGCTGTAGCATTTAACCACATATAAATTGTAGAAAATCTCATTTTTCTGCGTGATTTTAACATTTGGTGTTTCTCTCAAAACTCTACCTCTAATTATTGCACAATTTTCACCATTTATCTGTTCCTCAGTTGCATGCCCTACATGATTTCTTTGGAGTAAATTCTTCCTTTAGGAATGCTTTTTTTCCAAAAAACATTTGTGTTCAGATTTAAAGCCACAGCAAATAATCACACAACTGACATTTCACTCAAGTTTTTATGAATCGCAATCAATTAACTTCTTAGTATATTTGTTTTGACAAATGAAAAACAATTGTTCTTCATCTTCATTGAAAACGTATGTGTCATAACAGAAAATGCCCTATACAAACTTTCACATCGCTCCAGCAGATGGCGCGCCAATGGAGATATTCAGCTGTTGCTTTAGAATATAAATATGTTATTCATGGACCAGGAACAATTCAGTCATACGTTAAACTTGCGTTTAGGGTAAACTGAAAATAAGGTAACTCTGAGAATAATTCCGGCAACGGTAACCGGATTAGGATGAGCACCACCGAATTTTGGTGAGCGCCACCTGTAGTTCTTCAATCAATCGATCGACATTATTGACTGCCTCAACTCCGCCGGCTAAGCTCTGAGCGCGGTATTCCAATGTTTCCAATGTTCTTTCGTAAACGTTCTCGTAAAAATTACGTAAACTGTAGGATTAGTTTCATTGTCCTTAAATCCTTCTCTGTTTTTGAGGTTATATTCTTATGCTTCTACTTCTTTACTTCTTATTTAATCGTAAACAGTAGTTTTACCATTTTATGACATTCCGGATCCCGCTACGGATTTGACGTGAGGTTGCCATTGTGAATTTTCACTGTTCCACTATTAACCTTTAGACAATTTTCCGCTCACCGTTGTCAGAATTCCTCTCACGCGATATTTGACCGGTTTTATACCGGATTCCGACTTCGTCAAGTGAATATTTTTTAGAGTGATGTTCCCTGTCTCCTAATTGATTTTAAGCCCTGTAGGTGGACAGTGGCTCCACGAGCTTCGCTCTGTTTTCTGGTTGGAAAGGATCCAATTTGGAAGATACGAGACGGTGGTTTGGATTGTTATGGTGGTTGGGTACGAGTCTCGATTGTCCCTGAGTTAGTCCTTCGCTGTTGTTGGATTTGGTTGAGTATGGAACGAGTGTGTTGGTTCTTTGTTATGTGAGTTGGAAATCGGTCCATTTTTTTAAGGCTGCCGTGTAATGGTCGACGAAAGAACCATTTTCGTACGCAGGATTATGGAGAAATGAGTGATTAGAGCACTATTTCTGTTAATAGATTTGATGGATGTGTGGTTACAACTGGTAAGGTATGTTAGCAAATATGCTGAAAGGATTAGACATTTTTGAGTTTTGTGTAACTATGAATTGTGGCAGTTCTGAATTAGCGGCTTCAGACAGAGTACATGAAGGTGCTTGTTTAATTTTCACAGGTTTAATGGTGTTTGACAGTGAACATTTAATTGAGATTCAATTAGATTTTAAAGGTATTCTATTAACTACTGCTAAGAATTAATTACTTTAATAGTTATTCAAATAGTTTTATTACTATAAACACTTCACAATGCAAAATTTTATCTGAAAAAATAGTAAATTTTGTTTTTTATAAATTATTACAAAATTCAAAAACATATTGCTATTTAAAACATTTGCTTATGAGTATTAATATACAAAAATTAATTATATATATTCAATGATAATTCTTATAACCTACCGATAAGTTTGATCGAAAAAATGGTTTTCAAGTGCAAAACTGTTGGATTCATCAATATTATTATTAAAATGTACACGCCAATGTGTAAATGGTTACCATACTTTGAAATATTTTAATTTCCCTTCGTAAAATCATGATGTTAAACTGGCGATGCCTTATTTATCGACACGTCGCGTTGTACTAGCACAAAGTCAGTTCAGATGAAATGACCCGATGTATCGATTAAATGACGGCAAATGAAATATTAAAAGGCAATTCAACTTTAGAAACTGAAATCAATCGTGGCAGCGAAAGACATTTAGAAAAACAATTCTTCTTGCAAATACTTCAACTCTTACGCAGATAATATTTGTCCTGCAATAATACAATTAATTAAACACTGTTAATCGCATAAATCGTTAGTATTAGGCAATATATGTAATTAGAATTAATTTAAAAACATGTAAAAAGTAAGTTTGTAAGTTTCCAAAAAATATTTAAAACGATAAATACTACAATTAGAACGAAAACGAAATAAAATGTGTCTAAAATGTGAAATTCAAATTAATTACAATCATTTTCTATCCCATGGTATAAGAGAAGAAAGACACACAAATTACACATTTTAGGCCACAGCCTTAAAAAATGTAATTTGCTTTTCCTCCTCACATCACACACAAGAAAACGAGCGATAACTTTTTATAATTGTCATTCTACGTGTAACATTGCAGATATTCTTTGCATCAAAATGTGTTTCATTCGTCAACAAATCTGTTTGTTCAAATCATAATATCTTTTTCTCAAAAAGATAACAGACCAGCTAAATGATCCGACTAAAAACATATTTACTGTGCAATTTTACGCGTTGTCTAAAAATCTCCCGAAACTTAAAGTTCAGTGTTTACAAACACACAACGGTACGACACTTAATCATTCTTACCTTATGACGCGCAGCGCCCTCTTCGACCCAAAGCCGACCATCCCAAATGGTTGGCACCCACGACTTGTTTTGCCCAAGCTGGCCCTAGTCGTGTTGGTCGTGAGAATAAAATAGCACGAGTCGTTGCCACCATTATTATTGACATTATTATTAACAATCATATTACAATAAACGTTCAACAATGATAAACAAGCTGCTTTGACTTAGATTACTTGTCGTGTACTACCAACGAAACGCCGCTCTTTAATGAGTACTAAGACGCTGCGCTGACATAACGTTAGCGTGTCTACTGAAACTTCTATTATTACCTTAATAACTGAAAACAAAGGACTTGCTAAACATCCAGCCGTATAAACATTAATACTGTCCCCGTCGCTCTTGATTATTTTTATCTTTTCTTTTTTGTTTGTTATTGTCAGTATAAATTGCATTTACACGTATCTTTCCGTGTTTGGTTAAATGGCACAAGCGGTAATTCTCGGTACACAGAAAAAAAAGTTTGTCTAAAACTATTATTATCAATTTTTGCCTTAATTACTCCCCAAATCTCTCATTTCTCCTAAAAGTACCCCTCAAGGTAATAAAATTGACTATACTTGAAAACCCAGAACTATTGAACCCAGAAACTGCCTGCAATAAGTTCCAACCATTGCCGAATTCAAATTCACTTTTTCATCCCCATTGGCCTGTTTGAAATTTCAGTAGAACCATTCAGAGAAACTTTTTTTTTATAAAAATTTTTATATAAATTCCCTTATTTAGACGAAACTTTTTTTTCGATGTCAAAATGACGCGCCACCGCAGAATCAAAATCACCAAAAACGGTATCAGATCTTTGAATGCGTCGCTCGGCTGGTATCGAATGCGAGTGGCGCACTTGCAGCTGACGCAACGGAAACTTAGATATTGACACTTATGTACATACAAAATCGTGACTCGCCGGCATCTTTGGGTCGGCGGTGACCCCCAGGCCGTTTGGCTGCGCCATTCGGCGTTTGAGCAATTTACCGGTCTCGGCCGCCATAGGCAATACGGATTAGTAATATGTATACATAAGTCGACGGCGCGCGATCTAAGGCACAGCTCGACAAACACATTTCGTCTCTTGGCACAGTGGACCTGAGTCGAAATCGCGGTTCCAATTGGTCAAACTAAGAGGTTTACTGATTGAGACGGTTAGTAGTTGGGCTGGAGATCACACGTTAGTTGGACACTTCGAAGGTTGTACATTCATGATGAGAATTGTAATGACATAATCAATAATTTAAATGAATTATTAAAGGATTGTTCATTGTTTTGATAAAAATAGGAAATTGATGTTTGGTTTTCTCATGAAAATCGTGACCTTACTGTATTGCTACTGTACAACCTTGAAAATGCTAATCCAGTATTTTAAACGATTAAATAAGAAAGTTATGTTGAGTAACAGAAATTTGAGTTAAATTCAAGTCAGTTGATGAAGGAGAGCAATTCCAACTTTTAGGTCTCACTGGTTTAATTATATAATATAAACGTAAATGCAATTTTAATATATTAAGGAGTTTCTTTACTAAATTGAAAATGTAGAGAATCTTGGACGCAATTGTAGAGAACTCAACAAAAAATAGTGTATACGTTTCTTATATCATTCTGCAGATTTTGTCAATAAATAAACAATATCGTTTGTACGATTAAATTAAAATAATGTTCTAAACATCACACTCGAACTACTTATGGTAGAAAAAGAACGAACTTTAAAGTTCAACGCTAGTTAGTATAAAACAAATATCCCTAGAATTCCCAGTGATAGTAAAGAAACACCTTAAAACTGATTGCTAATGTCTGATTGTAAGTGGACTTGATGTTTCATAAAATGTATGTTGACATTGTTCTCATTTTAATACTTGTTTTGAAAATATAAAAATAAAGTTCATTATGGCTTGACTGCAAAATAAATTACTGCACCAAAAAATAAGTTAGACAAAATTCATCTTATGTGATCAGACCTGAATATAACCCTGATGATTTTATTTCGTTATTGTTTGACCAATATGGATGAACAAAATTTAAATGGCAATGAATTAAATTTGCCATTGCATCAAACTCTCCACGTATGTACATAAAGAGTATTCAATGTTAATTAACACTAAATACGAGTTACGATAAAACATTTTGTATACTATATACATAAATTCAAATTAACACCTACTACGTACCATTTAACATACAATAAAATAATGTAAATATATGCAAATTGAAACTCGTTGGTCCTGGTGAACACTCGACATTTGGTGTTCACTTAACATGGCAAAACGAGGGTAAACTGTAAAAATATGATAAATAGGACTTTGAACCACTTCAACATCTACACTATAAGTAATAACTGGTCAAGTTTGGCATTCAATTATGCTAGTTGAGTTGATTTCAGTGAATGTCAGTCGAAATTCGTTACACTTCTGACATGCAAGTTTTTCAAGTTAAGTTTTAAACTTAACGTTACTTTGGTTCCTTAGTCGTTAAAGCTTACTGTATATTGCCTAATTCGACTTTGACGTCATTACAGTTTGTATACGTTGTCTGAAAAAAAACCATAATTCAGTGCTGACAATTGACGTGATGCTAAACATGCACGTTACACCTTACACATGTATGCCTCTGTCGATTATAATACATTTGTACTCTTTATCAAAATACGTTTCCTATATTTGATGAGCGACTAGATAAGTAACATTGTTAATTATTAATTCGTTGCTTTGATTAACATGATATTGTATTCAGTAAACATCTTACAAGCTAATTGACCATCCGTTTATGTACGAACATTCATTGCAGATCATACATTTTAGACTAGTTTTGAACTGTTTAATACAAAGTTGCAAATTACGAGTTATTGCAGCGGGCAATTTTACAACTTTATCGCTTTCTTCCTACTTTTGATACATTGCCTAAAACAGTTGAGAAGAGAAATGAATGCATTTGTGAATGTCTAATGTAAATGAAGAAACACAGAACAAATGGTAAATGTCACTGTAAGAGTTATCAGACCTTTGAAGCCCAAAATGAAATTCAATTGAAACTATTGGTTAAAGAAGAGTTGAAGATAAACTGATCATCAGTTTAGAAACAAGTTTAGTTTTATAACGATTTCGTCTGAAATAAATGGTATGATTAATTTTACGTTTTACTGTTAATTGTAGGTCCTTAATAACTATAAGGCAACACTGATAGAGATAAATTTAGTTCTTTGTCCAACGCACCTGATCTTTAAGAGATTGAGTTAGTTGCTGAAGATATTCCTTTACCAAGAGGAAATCGAAATGTAACATCAACCGACGCTGTCACTGCGAAAACTGGTTTGAAATAGTATCGACGTTTTCGAACCCATGAAATGATGAAATGATTCATAACTTTCCAAAGCTAAGTTTATAAAAGGTACTCTTTATCAAAACTATTGTCAGCAGTAAAAACCAGCACAAGCTAAAAACAACCTTCGATAGAAAAATATAGATAATTAATGTAACTGTCGAATATGACATACATACTCCAAGTACTTCATAAATATATAATAATTCCAATTACCAAAGCAAACTTCTTCCTTTAACACGAATCAAAGTTTACTGCCCCACAACTAGGAAGTTTAAATCAGACAATTAAATTGCACATGAAATAGTTGAAAACTTTCTGCAGATACGGGAAAATGAAATCCCATTACACCTAAAACTCACAGTAACAAGTTTCAACTGCAAGACAACTACCTTATGTTCACCACTTCCAAACCACCACCCATTCTTCCATAACCACTTTGCCACAAACCTTATTCCTTTCTTTACCACAGAACCGTCCCAACGGGATGACATACCGACATCGCTTTATCTAAAAACATAACGTTCCAGCATGAGAATGAAAATGCACAACTTCCCACCCAGAACCCTTCGTACAACCCCATTTTTCGCAGCGCCACCTCGGCGGTCCCCCGGGTACTAACAAAACGTGATCAACAGAATGAGACGGACAGACAGAAAGACAGTAAGACAGTGACAGAGATCAAGAGAGATACACTGTTAAAAATTAGGTGTTAAGTGTTAACCTTTCACTCACAATTGGTGTCCAGAAAAATCCCCACCAAAAGATATTCACTGAAGAAAGTGTGAAATCCCTTGATTTTTCTAATAATTGTAATATTTTGGTTCTTAATTTTCATTTGTCATAAATCATCACATTTGATGAGAAAAAACATGCGGCCATTTTTCTATTGGGATCTAAGATATTTCAGTATGATAATAATTTTTCATCACTCCGGGAAGAAAAGCCTCAGTGAATGCTACCATTCACACTAATACATATAATTTGAAATGATTAGAATAACAAATGATTGCTTAAATCACATCAATAATATCTCGTGTTAATATCTTGACAATCAGATTATTTTTTGTCTTTTTTAATTTTAATACCAATCGTTGGTGTAACTTACACTATTCGGTGGAGCATTTTTTTCTCCATATACGAGAAACTCCATTTACACTGGAGATATAAGAGTTAGTTCCTCCATTTTCCTCCAAGCCACGCCCTCTTAGATCCCAACACACGAAGATAAAGCAAACCCTACTTTTAGCAAAACCAATTTTAACCTCCAAATATCCCCCCAAAAACGAGTTAATTTCAAAATAGCCACCAAAATATTTCACACTTCACTCCCAAAATCTTCACTCCCGCCATTTTTAACAGTGTAGACACATGAACCGGATCCACCCCCGGCCCGGCATCGGGCGCCCTAACTCCGGGTCCCTAATGCTTCTTCATGTGATTGAGCATGATGGTCCTCGTGACGAAGCCCTTGCCGCACAGGGTGCACGTGTACGGTCGCTCGCCGGTGTGGTAGCGGCGGTGCACCGTGAGCGTGGACGCCTGGGTGAAGGACTTGCCGCACATCGCGCACAGGTACGGGCGTTCGCCCGTGTGTATGCGTTGATGCACCACGTAGTACTTGCGGTGCGTGAAGCCCTTGCCGCAGACGTCGCAGACGAGCGGCCGGGTCTTGTGCAGGCTTTTGTGGCTGTTGAGCGCGTCCGCGCTCGGGAAGGTTTTGTTGCAGGCGTCGCACGGGAACGCGGGGGCGCCGGCGTCGCTGGCGGCGCCACCGTCGCCGTAGCGCGGCGGCCCGGTGGCGCCGCCCGGCGGCTGTTTCTGCGCGGCCGCGTTGTTGGGCTTGTGCGTTTTCGCGTGGTGGTTGTACTGGTTGCGGGTCTCGAAGCGCATGAGACAGTGCGGACAGGAGTAGGGCTTGTCGGCGTCGTACTCGTGGACCTTTTTGTGCTTCTCGAGGAGCGTCCGGTAGCGGAAGGTCGCCTGGCAGCGGTCGCACGAGAAGCTCTTGTCCTGGTTCGCGTAGTGTTGCTGGTGGGTGGCCGCCGGGTAGCTGTGTACGGGCGGCGGTTGCGGCTGGGGCGCCGGTGGCGCCACCTGGGTCGTGGCGGGCGCGTACGCGGCCATGGGGTTCGTGTGCGTGACCTCGTGCACGCGCAGGTGCCCGTGGCTGTAGAACGTCTTGGAGCAGTAGCGACAGGCGAACCGGCCCGGGTAGGGGGCGTCGCTGTTGCCCTGGTGGAGGGCCTGCTCGTCGGGGTGACCGCGCGGGTGGCTCGTGCGCATGTGGTAGTTGAGCTTGACCGCGCTGCGGAACTCGAGGTTGCAGACCGGGCAGAGGTACGACTCGGCGTAGACCTGCGCGTGCTCGTGGAAGCCGGACTGGTCCGCGCACATCACCGGGTAGTGCGAGGACGACGGTGGCGCCACCGACTGGAGGCCGGCCGGCGCCGGGGCCGCGACCTGAAAGGACGACGTCAGCAGGGACGCGTGACTCGTGAAGATGGAGGGCTGCAGCACGTTATAATAGCTCGTCAACGTCGACTCGTTGACGTTCTCGGGCGAGGGCGACAGAATCTGTCGCAGCATCCCGGACAGGCCGCCGAACGTCCCGCCGTCCCTGAAATGGACAAAACCCAAGGACATTGCGGCAAGTGACCGATGCGGGCGCGCGGCGATCAGGGGTGCACACTGAGAAATTTTCTTAACTGAACAGCTTCAGTCTGTAGCTAAAATGCAGCCTAGCTACAGTTTGTAGATTGTTTGAAATAATGCTCGAGTTGTGGTAGCAAATATCTTTCGTACAATAGCTACAAAAACGTTTCTAGGCCATTTCGTTTGAATGTTTCTCTCGGTGTGTGATCGGCCGGCGCTCGGTTTGTTTGGTTGCTGGCTTGCTTGGTTGCCGAGTTGGTTCAACTGGCAGACGTTCAACAGTGGCAGGCGGTGAGATGACACGTACATTGAAATATTGACATTAGTGTTCGTGTCTGCATGGTGGTTGTGCAAAATGTGCTTGGGCGTTGCTCTTTCAGTCGATCTTGCGTGCTAGACCCCGGACACCGTCACTCTTTTTCAACTTGCCTTGCGTTTCGGCCGTCAGGTGGGGTTCGGGTGACACCGATTCGGCGCGGGGTGTCGGGCTCGCTCGTCACGGGACGAGCGGTCAAACTGGCTGATCGACCGACCGATCGGCGCGAAAACGAGCCTAATCTGCGACAAAGACCGCGTGGCCATTTGCGAACCGAAGGGGACAATTCGGGGCCTGAAACGACGCACAAAGAGAGGCTGTCGGTCGATCGGCAGCCTACTTAAATTACCTAAAAAAGACATACATACCCACATGTATATTACTTAACAACGCAGTTTCGAGACTATCTACAATGCAAGACTAAAAAGTAAGTTAATTACGATGGTTAGGTTGGTTGGTCGTGTCAAGTGGTCATTGCGGTGTTAGCATACTTATAATAGCATGTAATATGTAGATATTGCAAAAAAGTCTCACCTTGTGGGCCCTCTTTTCCGGGAACCGTCGCCGAATCGCTTCAACCGAGCGCTACTCGGACCAAAACCGTCGACAAACACTGCACGCGCGAGTATCACCAAAAAAACCGAAACGACGATTGCGGGCAAACGCAAACGTCGGAGTACGACGAAACCGAACGGGGCATAGCGGAAATAACTTAAAGAATTATTTTTAAAAAACGATTGAAGCGCCTCTATGAAGATTTGGGCCGTAAAATTGTTTAAAGAATCTCAAGTTTAGTGTTTCTTTATGCTTGATTGAGTTAAGAATTATTTAACTAATTAAATTTTAATATATAAATGAAAATAAAAGTCATGAAGCCACTTTATAAAAGGGCAATAACTTTGGTTTTACGGCCCATTAGTTACAGTTTCCTCCACGAAATTGGCGCTGAAAGGCGCGCCTCCTGTCGACAAACAGTAGTTAACAAGTTGTCTGATTGATTTGACAATGATAAAAATGCATTAGACGCTGTGACATAGTCAGAACGCAACATGACATGATCTAAGAAAATCATTGATAGGTTGATAACAAATTGATACTCGCCTTTGACCAGCCGACGATCCTTTCGGTCCGACATCGAACTTGTTCGCAAAACGTGCCGCACACTTTTTCTCTCGTTTTGCTTTGCCTTCTCGAGACTTAGCACCAAGCGACCGAAAAACTCAACGTAACGAATTCGCGCGCGACTCGGTTAAAGACTTGCGAGACGAGGGATACTTGATATCGTGTCTAACACAGTCAGAGAGGTTTTGTCAGTCGTTTCTTTATCACTGGATTGACAGTATGACGCAAGTGAGTCATGGCCTACTGGTCGTCAGTGATGGTTGACCAAATCGAGTCAAGTGCGGCATTAGTGCCCTTACATAAGCGTGGGATTGTTATATTGACAACACGTAAACATTGTTCACTTTGGCATGGACAGCGAGGCGTTCGTCGGTTAACGAAATCGCGCGAGCGACTGATCTGCGTCGAGCGAGCGGTTGCAATTTTGGCCAAAAACCCCTCTGTCCATTGAACTTTGGTTTCTATTGCAGTATACGCTTTAATTTCGATCGACTTTTGGTTTTCGTATGCTTCGAACTGAACACATCAAAACGTATACCAGACACATGCTTGATGTTACAAGATATAGAGAGATGTAGGTAATTGTTTAGTGGTTAGTAATCTGATGATAATTAAGATCAATTTGAGTTTCTAGTGGGTAGAAGGTACTGACTTTTGCATTGGCAGAAAATGAAATTAAAATTTTTGTAATGGATTTTAACGTTCATCAAATTACTAACATTTTTGACCAAAGATGGTTGTGGAATACTTTGTGCACTTACCTTAAATAAAAAGTGTTCATTAACTGAGTGAGAAATCAAATAATTTGTGGCTTTGAACTCGAATGCACCGCGAAACTCGGTGACTAACTCTAGCTTGAATTTGACCGTTTTTAGACAATTTTTCGATCACTTACTTTGGATTCGATATAAAGTAAAACCAATAATGTGTTTAAACATCAAATATCTAGTTTTCCACAAAAAATTCAATGAAGATATACTTACTTTCAAAACTAGTATTATCAAGAATAAGTTACTGGGACTATTTCTCGACATTGCAATCTCCGAGCTGACTATTCTGATTGGTCGACTTGAAAGTACTTGATAATTCCACGATTTTGGACAGAAAGTATATGGAGACAGACAGACGTAAAAGGCGTTTTCAGTATACGTGTTTTGTGTACAGATTTGTGTCTTTCCACAACAGAAATACGCATCTTTGGCCTGCAAGAAACTGATCCCAGATTCGTCAACTTACCCAGATTTCGGATCTCCTTCTGCGCTCTGCTGCAAACCCATGTCAGTCATTTCCGCCATTTTCTGCTGCTGAAGTCCTGAAGGACCTGCCTGGTCACACGTCAGCGCTACGTTCACAAATGTTGTTTGTTCAATATTTTTATTGCTATTCAGGTCCTCATCACCCTCTTCTTTAACCAGTCCTGAGATTTTACGAAAAACTTACTTTTACATTGGAATTTGTTTAATTCATTCATTAATTATTATATGGCAACAGCAAACGCTGATTTGCATACTTTGATTTTTTTAATGCAAATGACTTTAACAAAAATCTGCCCAGAACGTTGAAAAATTGGTTCAAGATAGATACCTTCGTCTCCATCACACTCATCATCCATGTTGTCGTCGTCGCTCGAATCATCTTCGACTTCTTGGTGAACGGGAATACTCGTTTGGCTTTGTTGGATTTGTTCGTGCGACGTATGGACACTCGAACCAGGAACAGCTTGAACTTGTGTTACCGAATTGCCGGTAGTGTCTAAAGGAACTGAGGATATCTGCTGCTGATTCGTGGACGATATAATGATTGGCATCCCCAATCCCATGTTATCCATTAATCCGATTCCCATATTATTTTGGTGCCCGGTTACTTGTATCACATTGCTATCAAACCTGTTTTCACTATTTTGTTCTTGTTTCATCACATTCTAAAACATAAATTGATTCGTCTTATTTCTCAAATCTCTGAATGCAAATCAATATTTTGATTTGAAGTGTAAGCAGTTTCGAAAGAGACATTCTTACGGATGATAAAGATGAGGAGGGAAGATGCAATTGGGGTATAAGAATAATGCAGGCGTCTTTGTGATTCCAGTTTTTTGTTAAAGTTCAGTTTTTGCAAGTTAAACCATGAATGACGGAAGTGTAAAATGGGAAGTATATGTGTTTAAAAAGGTGCAATAGTTTCTCAAGTAATCCATCACATTCCGCAATAGAGTAACATCTCATTCTTGCGAATTACCATACATTTTTTATGAGCCATTAGAAGACAATATGTCTGCTGAAGACGAATGAACTTATTACGTTTTGCAAGGGAAAAAGTTGTTGTAACTTTTAAACCACAGTTTGGTTATTGTATTAAAATATAGTATGCAATTGATCTCGATGAGAGAAAAACAGGTGGAAGGTAAACGACAATTTATTGTATGTGGAAAAATGTTTTCATATAAAATGTAGATGAGGGAAATATAAAAGTTCTTTCCAGTATTTATTTATGGGTAAAAAAATCAATGTTTTAAACAAAGAAAAAGTATATAATGTAAAAAAGTAATGTTATTGAAGTTGACTTATAATTGATGGATCATCAATTGGTAATGAAATTTGTAACCTAAAGTGAATCATGATCCATTTTACGATGAGTGATGAAAATTTGTGTAGGTTTTGCAAAATGTAGAGATTTATTTATGACATTTACTGGCCAATGATGAAGCTACCTGAAACCATACTTTACATCTTACTTAATCTGATAGATATTCATAAATCATCAAATTCATAGATTGGTGCGCTATTTTATAATTGTAAGTAAGATTATTCGAACAGTGAATCACAGCATGAAATAAATGACAATGTACTAAAATGAAACATGCAGGTTTAATCAGATAAATATTTTATTGTAAACAAATCATTTATTCTTACCACATATCCTTGTTTATCCTCTAACCCATCTTCTCCTATCCATTGTAATAGTTGCTTCTCAGCATTAATAGTTGTGTTCCAAAATTGATAAAACGATTCTACTTTGTACACACAGTCATCGCAAATTTTTTTCGGTAATTTGTCTTCTCTTCCCACCTGGAACCAAAACAAATATCATAATTATTAATTATGATCTTCCATTTTTTTAATTGTATTTATGGCACAAGACCAGACATGTCTTAAGAGCCAATAGCTCAATTTATGATCTTCCATTGTTTTTTGAAAATACTGTATCCTAGTAACATGTATCTCAACTCAATAAGATATAATAAATATCAAATATATAATAATTCATTAGTTACTGAAATATTTTTCATATTTTTGCTATGCGTAGTAAAAAATAAATAATAAAAATATCAAGATATACATTTCTAACCAACTTTTCTAATGTACAAAAATGAATTATCCTCAAAATTCCATAATACAATGTTCAAAATACGAACTCTACATCCATCAAATCTGCACTCTCAAAGTACTCTTCTTTCAACCACCATAAACTTTTTTCCCCTAAAAACCCTCCTCAAAATCCATTTTCCGAAAACACGCACCTATCAACACCTCCCATCCATCCTAATCCAAACAATGGAATCATTCCATGAATATTTAATGTCTCGGGAAAATCGCCTCCCACTAAAACCTCCCCCTCCCCCCTCCAAATTGCCTTCCTCGATCTCCTCCAGAAACCGTCGCGTACCCTTCCGCCTCTCAAATTGGCATAATCGCAACATGACGCTTCGCGCGTCACGGCCCTCTCGCGACCGAAACCGCGATGCGTTCGCCGCGGAAAATTCGTCCTCCGTCGAACGAATTTCCCGCCGAGGCGAAAAATCGCGGGGCACCTGCGATTTTTCGGTGCGTCGTTGCCGCGGCACCGAAAACTCGGCGCCCCGAGTTGGCAAGATGGCGGACGCTTGGGCCGCGGCGTACGGGCTCGGCTTACCTTGACCGGCAGGCAGGCGGCGATCTTGAGGAATATTTGGCGCACGTCGCCCTCGCCTTCGAAGATGGGCACGTTCACCTGGTCCTTGACGAGACACAGCCGGCATAGGTCCAAGTAGTCGAGCGACGACATGCTTGTGGCATGGAAAGCACTCTCGGCGGAGACGTGTGAATCCGCGCCCGCGGACGCGACCACTTTTTCAGCCGTCTGAACGTCCACACAAAAGATGCGCGCCGACGGCTGCGCAGAGGGCGGTTTGCGCGCGCGCGAAACTTGAACTTCGATAATCGACGGGCGATGCGAGGAAGCGACGAAGAGGGGAACGGGGAAGGGGAGGGGAGGGGTGAGGCCACGGCGCGTGCGCGTGGCGACGCCGGCAAAGCGAGGGGCGGAGGGGTGGGTGCGTGGTGTTGCGAATTGCGGTGTGAGGGGTGAGACTTTCCGGACAAATAATGGTTGATAGAAATGGATGTAGGAGGATTGGATTGGTTTGGACAATTTGGCTTACAGTTTTTAAGGTTTGGAAATTAGTCAAAGTGGTTTGAATGATTGTGCAGTTGAAGGGGTGCAAAATAGTTATGTGGTAAGACGGGAGTTTCAAGCTCAAAAATGAGGAAAATAGTGTGAAAAGTGCAGCTAAGATTTCAGTCGTAACACGAAATTTCATATACGTTTGGAGACGATCGGGTACATTTGGGAATGGATGCTAAATTGGACCCATATGAATGACGATCAACCGTCGTAATATCGTTGTAACAACATATTTCCTTAGTATTCCTCACAATTCGATAAAGATGAACATAAAATGATGTTAAATAGAAGTGAAAATCTCTCGAATTAAAAAAATTGTTCTAACTTAAACAATGTTTCAAACTTCAATTTTTCAAAATTTTATAATTTTTCAAATTTTTCAAATTTTTTATTTTTTTTAATTTTGTAATTATTAACATTTTTAATTTTTTTAATTATTCAATTTTTTCAAAAATTCAAAATTTATCACATTTTCAAGTTTTTTTAAATTTAAAACATTGAAAAATTGGAAAAAGTTTAAAATTAAAAGAAAGTTTGTTAGAATTCTGAATAAGCGATTTATGTACACTGAGAACAGAATTTAGTTGGTACTAGAAGTAATACTGACGCGCTTCGCGCGTCACATTTAATGTATAATTATAACAATTTCTACGTGTATTAAAATT
>JABFPB010003711.1:0-16450 GCA_022817645.1 Ceratoteleas bidentatus
TAACAAATATATTATTTGTTTCAACTTTTTTGCAACAAACGAGTTAACGTTTGTTTTCTATCCATTGATGGCTCTTTGCAAAACAAATTTCATCAAAATCGGCCGAATAGTTCAGATTTTAGCCATTTTACCAGACGGTCCCCTTAAGAAGTCAGATAATTGCAAATTTTGTAAGAGATAAATTTTCGCGTTTTTTCGGAAACTTATTGAGATTTTGACATTTGATAGACAGGTGGGGACTATTTTTAGGGAAGAGTATAACTCAGTTTGTCATTCAGATTTCCAAATTGTTATTTTAAAATTAAATTTTAATTATTTAAACCATTGTGTGTAAAATTAGCAGTTAATATTCTCATTCGATATTGATGGCATGTAATAATGTATTAATGAGGTCAATTATTATGTGACTTATACTATTATTATACTTGTAAAGTTGCATGTTGCAGATCATAAAAAAAATGTTGTATTCGAGGTTAAACTTTAAAAAGCCAAAAATAACGATGTAGAAATGTATTTTAGGGCAAGAAAACTAGATTCCCGAAACGTACTTTAAATTTAATTAGCAAAAAACTGAAAATGGCTGGAAATGTAATGTTTAAGTTACCAGTGTCCGTGAACCTTGTAAACTCCAATACACCTCATTTGACACCGTATGTCTCCATAATCCAAAAACATCAACTGAATACAATTTATAAAATATGTATAAATTCGTTTCGGACGTGCAATAAGCATCGATACCGCGTCAAACACAATTATCTGCGACAATATATCATTAAGATTGATATCAAGTTTAATTTGCCAAATGAAAATAACCGAACAAAATCGACATTAATTCCGCCGATCACCCTCAAAAATACATATGTTTCATCACTGGTAATTGTACTTTTTAATTCGGCGCGACTCGCGGTTGAAATAATTAATTTCTACCGGAACCGGAAGTAATTAGGTCATGATTCTCGTGAAGAAATTAACTGGCATATCCTTTTGAATAAAAAACAGCCAACATTAAATTTATGAAGCAGACCAACGTCAACAGACTTTGATCCGATTTGTCAGCTTTTTGTTGAAAACTTTTCTCATATTCTGGAAAATGAAGCAATTATCTTGATAATTCACGTAATGTCTCCGACCTCATAGTCATTCAATTATTTCGCATTACTCTAAAAATGAAGGAGTCTCATTAGTGTTTCATTAAAACATTGAAACATCTTTGGTGTTTCTTCTGGGTAAAACCGTTTTGTTTTGAGACACTTTTCGAATCTATTATATCCAAGTGTTTCAAAATGAGTCTCTGTTTTTGTCGTCGCTTTATTTTTTTAGTTTAATATTTCACAAACATATATGCAGCCATATATGCAAACTTATATGTCACATATATGCAACCATACATACCCCATATGTGTGCAATACATGTTCATTTATATCTGAGTTGATTTTCCTAAATATCGTAAAATCTTAAAACGAGTCGACCGAATCGAAAAAATCATTTTCCCCTCCATAACCCATAAACCGTATCGTCCCTCGAACAATTGACGTCAATGCGCCGATTCGCAAAACTCATCATTGTTTCGAATAACCGACATTACCACCCCACGAATGCATTCCGCGTATTAATTAACGTAATATTCTTGTCGCTCGATGGCCGGTTCGCAATCGCTCGACTCTTTTTCGCCCGACAAATTAATCCGGCGCGCGTTCTCCCGGGCGACGCGCGCGCATTATTCACGCAGCCCCGGCGTTACAATTCAAAACAATAAATAATCCCGCGCAATTGCCATTGTCCGGCAATGCGCGTCCAAACGCGCGCCACTAAGTGACAAAAATGCAATAACATTTCTACGTTTCAGAGGTACGAGAAGAACGCTTTCAAAAGCCTCGGCACGGGAAATCGCATTGCTACGGTTCTGTACTACGTAAGTATGTAAGCGCGCGACGTCCAAAGCCCGCAACAATATTTGAAATTTCATTTCACTTGATTATGCTTTATTTCGCCGGGCACATTGGATTGCTCCAATTCCAGGAATACTGAAAAGCATTCCCGGAAGGCTTGTCTTCCAAACGCCCCCCCCCTTCCCCGCCCCGACGGCTTTCATTCAGAAATCGTCGGGGCAGCCGAGCCATTTTGGCCCGCGTTTCGCTGCCGCGATATTTTATCGAGTAACATTTGTCCCGTCGGCGTTAACCCTTTGGACAATGCGGTCCGGCAAAAAGTTTCGGACTTTCTTGCCAGCGGACCGTAAGAAATGATCGAGAAGTCATGATCAATGGGGAGAGATTAGAGGCACGTGATGGACGAGGAATCGTCAGTTCGAATCGAAGGGGTTGGTTCGAAAAAGGGCGGGGTGCTCGGAAAAGTGTGTCCGAGCTTGGAAGGTTACTGTAAAAAATGGCGGAGTAGGAAATAAAATGGTGCTTAGAGTCATACTGGGCAGCGTGAGAAATAGGGTGGGGTGATGGAGTCAATTTTGGCATTCTGGAGACAATGAAGGGTAATGATGTGGAGAGGATTTGGCAATTTTTCGGGTCAAACCAATTTATTGTCTAACTTGGTGAAAAACCATATGGAACACAATATGGGATACCATAAGGTGTACCATGTGATTTAGATATGAGGTCTTAATACCGATATAGAATTTCTTATGAAGTGGTACCGAATATGAATCAGTATCGAATTCCATATCTCAGTTCCTAAGTATCATTCCATATTTTTTATCAAGGCCTATTAATTCCATACATCTGTTCCTAACTGAAAAAAATTGTTAGAAAATCCTTTTACGCTAAGAAGATTCCGCTCATAATAAGAATATTCCACTTATAAGCAGAATATTCCTCTAATTATAAGAATAATCTTCTAATTATGAGAGGATTGTTTCTAGAGTGTACGGGATACCAATTGTGGTATTCCATATTTTTTAACAACGCCGATTAATATAGAATTCCATTTGGAGCCTTATCGAAGCCTTAATGGAGTTCAAGATGAGTCCTTATGAGTTTCCTTATATGGGGTACCATATGATATCTCATATTTTGTCTATTAACCTAACTACATTTGTGTAATTTAACCTAATTACATTTGTGTAATTTAACTTTTTATGGTCCGCTTCAATTTCGACTCTGAAACATATTTATTTTTATGCATTCACTTGTTTATGTACATTTTCAGACAATTGTTCAATTTTAGTCTTGCTTCTTTTCTAAGAATACACATTTAGCTATATCGAGATAGAATAAATAAATTTATTCGACGAAATGAAATGCCTCTCAAAACCATGCCCCAAAGTAAGATCGTTTTACGATCAAAGAATCTTCAAACTCTTTATTTCAATCTTTAATAACTTCTCAACATTTGTACGTGAATTTCTTAATTGTTTACTCGTAACAACTCCGGAACTGGTTTTAATTTAACAAGAAACTCGCAAGAGTATCTCGTAAAATGTTGACTTCTTCCAAGTCAAACTTGCCCGTTCCAACATGCCGCTTTTTCAAAAGGGTAACAAAACTGTTTATTGATTCTTTCGATATTGAACAATACGAATACGACGTCCATTTCCGAGCTCGAAGTTATACACGAGATTCGGGGTTTGCACCGATGTACATTTAAAAACGTAATATTCAATATTGAAAACAGCAGTGTCGCCTTCGTGAGATGAAATGTTGAATCTGACTTCTCGATGTCTGCGACTTAAGAGGATATACCAAATCTATGATCGATTTCGAACATAATTTTTGAAAATTTTCAAATACCATACTATATCATGTCTCTTTTGAAACATATTACTATAACTTCAGAAATATCATATTTCCGTAGATTCATTTCAATTTTACTTGGTGATCAGAAAGTTTAGCATATCAAATGCGAAAAGTTCTTAGAAGTTGTAACTGGAGAAACCTGGATTTGAGAACGTTCAATATGTATAAAAATGTATTTATACATCTAGACTTCAAATGTAGCATTTTGAACTTTAAATTTAAATTTAATAATTTTGAATCGTTTCGAATCGATAAATTTATGTGACACTATAATTACAAAAAAAGTGGAACGCAATTTAAAAAATGATTCTGTAATGATAATAAGTAGTCGAGTTTTTTGATAAATAAATTCGTCTAAGCCATGCTGAAAATCGACCAAGGATTGGGAGTGTTTCCTTAATCACCCTGGCCCATTTTGTGGCTTGTGACTTGTTCATGAGATTAATGCAAGCCTTTTTTCGTAATTAGATGAGCGACGTGGAACAAGGTGGCGGGACTGTGTTCACAGCCATAAATATTGCACTCTGGCCTAAAAAGGGTAGCGCCGCTTTTTGGTATAATCTCAAGCCAAATGGCGAGGGCGATTTCAAGACGAGGCATGCGGCTTGCCCCGTACTTACCGGCTCCAAATGGGGTACGTACACGTTCTCTACTTACTCGCTCGCTTCTTTTCAGCTTTAAGTCACTCCGCCGACTTCATCGGCGCATAAACCTGAAATACGAACGAAAACATCCTTGATAAGTGCGGCATTATGTATCATACAAAATTCGTCGGCCACGTAAAAGAAGGCTGATTCGACGTTCTGGAAATGTTTCTTAAATGCAGCTTTCTCGCTGACAATATGAGAAAATTGTCGAAAAATTATTTCGGGATAGTACTCGAGTCAGGATTTTGTAAAAGCAAGTTGAAAGATTTGTAAATAGATTAGATATACATGAAATCTTACATTTCGATGTTGGATGATTTGTATGTTAAAACAGAATTCAAATGTGAATAAACAATTTTGTTTGGTATTGATCTGGCGTTTTTTTAATTCAATGCGGAGAGGAAATGTAATTAATTATATGAAAGAATACATTTTTTTTAAAAAAGTGTCGCCATCGATGTAAATATTGAATTACGGAATATATAATGTAGAATTTCAGAGAGATAATTTAAAATAAAATGAGTTTCATTTAAACACCTCGTTAGATATTCTCATTAAAATCGGTTTTTCTTTCTTCATATTCGATAGGAAATTAAAAAAAAAGATTAAATTCAAACTGTATAAACTTTAATTTTAGGTGAAAAAGTTTTAAAATAACGTTTTCGTTCACATATAACACAGTAAAAAGTAGATCTTTTATCTGTCTAATCTTTTTTTATTCAACACAAAGTTTTCTATCGAAATAAATAATTTTTTTTGAAGTGTAATACTTTTTTTGTATCTTAATATTTTCCCACTAATTTCTGCAAATACACATACCACCAAAACATATACAATTTCGCGAACACAAAAATGTTCGACCTACATCCACCTAACTTCCATCTGAAAAAATTTGCATACCTTTCCCATTAAAGTCGAGCCTTAAAATTGGCAATATCTGGGCAAATCCGGTTACCTCTTCTATCATTATCGTAACAATCGGACCCAATGTGGCATTACGACGTGAAATTGCGCGGACACTCGTAGTCGAAAAATCGTCGGTGGGAAATTGATCGAAATTTAATTCAGCCGTTCGTTTTACAGTTGCGAATAAATGGCTGCACGAGAGGGGTCAAGAGTTCCTGCGACCGTGCACGCTGGAGAACCAGCCGGCCGACTCCGAGGACAGCGACGTCATATAAAAAGCGAGCACGTTTAATCTCGAGCCGAGACGAAAATTATCGGCCGGATCGGGCACCCTCGAATCGAGCATGCAAAGCGCCGGGAGATTTCGCCGCCGAATTTCTCCTGCGGCGTGACGCGATGTGATAAAGGAAAGGCCATTTTTTCGCCCGCAGCGACGGCGAAAAAAGAGCAGCGTTTCTCAAGTGGGATAAAGGTCGATAAGGTGCTCTTGAAACACCGGACGAGCCGGAGACTTAGAAAACGCGCGAGGAACTGAAAGGGAGGATTTCCGGCGGACATTTTTTTTCAAACTTTTCTTCCTTTTTCGGAAGAAAAGCGTTTGGCGAATGTAGATTTATGAAAATTTAAGCACTTTTAGGCTGGTAGGTGTGTGAATGTTTTGCGCAAGTGAGTGCTGATTGAAGCGAGTCAGACTTTTCGAGGTAGAGAGAGTGTTTTGTACGAAAGTAAGAGGATTGGAAAAACCATTACTTTATTGATTTATTTGAGTTAAAAAAGTAAAATCATGGCTTTTCCAATTCTGGAAAGTAATCGTTTTCGTTGAACATTTTAAGATGGAATTTTCGCCGGTTTGTCATGGAGGTGTTGGTTGAAATTGTTGAAATTGGTGAGATGGTCATGTATTACATCGTTGTATCAGTTGCGAAAATTTGTATACATTTTCTACGATTTGTATGTACAGTTGTCGAAAACCTTACAACGTCGACATCGAAAGTCTGCGACAGATGTTGAGATACGACTTTCGGATGGTTTAATCATCGTTTTGTACCCCGAAATGTTTCTGAATCGTCTTAAGCCATCTGCGAGTAAGATTTAAAAAATCTCTGAATCTGCCCTGAGAAAAATTGTACCCTACTCGACCTAAAGCAATCTGAAGGTACACTTTCCATCACAAAAATATTTCAACGCTAACTCACTTTGCTATCCTTCATGACGAACTCCTAAATAATTCTACATGCGAAGTATATTTAACTGAGCTATCCTCGTTCCTAAAAGTGTTCAAACATTTTTCTTGGCGCAAGAAAACATATGACCTAACGTGCGTTTTTGCAAAAACCAAACTCCAGCGACATCTTCCGACAATCTCGTTAAGTTAATTAAAACCTGACATCCTCCCTCTCATCCTCTAATTATCACCCTTTCAGCATCGAACTCAATTTTGCCAAACGGAAGTAAAAAACGGTCCCTAATTTGCATAATCGCTGTATAATCGCGTTTGTTCGTGGGAACTCCGCAGCGAAATTCTTCCCCGGGGCGAAGAAAATGACCTTTCGTCGGGCGGACACTCGAACTCGACAAAGCGCACTCGAAAAACACCGACACATATGCCGCCAAAGCAACCGCACATTTGCGGATTTTTCGAATCAAACGGGCCACTCGGTCGCCAGGGCGTTGAATATTTATACGCGAATTTCTTTCCGCGCGCTTCTGTCGTCCTATCGTCGTTCAAACGGCCGCGCCGACTCTTACGGGCGATGAATATTTATGAAAATATTAAAGAGACCGTGTATGTGTTCCCGACGCGGTCGCTACGTCGTCATTTTACTAGGACGCTGTACATACTCTGCGCTTACGGTATTCAGATCGAACGCGACGCCTCTTGGGATTCAATCTGGGGGGCCCGAATAAGAGACAAAATTTCGAATGTTTGTAAAAAATTCGAACTGGTGTCGGTTAACCTGATAATGGAACCATTTTGAGTTCAGTTTGATCGATATTGACGGTAAACTGATCAAGATTTTACTGAGATTAATTATAAATATTATAAATATTACCATTCAGTTGGTCATTATTACTATTTGAATGGTCGTTATTACCATTTGAATGGTCATTATTACCATTTGAATGGTTATTCTAACCATTTAAATCACCATTATTACCATGTAAATGGTAATTATTACAATTTAAATGTTAATAATGGCCTTTTAATTGTATTATTATTTCAATGGTTATTATATAATTTAATGATAACTGTTACAATTCCAATGGTTATTATTATAATTGAAATTGTAACTAACTTAATTCAAATGTTCGATATTACCATTTGCATGGAAATCGTCTCATTAGGATGATAATTATTTAGATTGTTACTTTTTCCATTCAAGTAATCATTATTACCATTTTGATAGTAATTTTTCCATTCATACTATGATTATTACCATTTGCATTTTATTTAAAAAATTGTCAAATTTGATCGAAATAGTCTCATTTTTAGGTAGATCCATAATTTACCATTTTTACCAATATTCGAAGTTTTTTATCTTGACGCCGGAAAAAAAGAGAAATGTGCGAAAAAGACGCGACGGTCGTTTTGTCTAGCGGAGCTGGGGCCGTGCAACATTTATCGCGCAAATTGCAAATCGGCTTTACACCTCCGCGCGGAGGTAGCTCGGGAGCGGGTGGCGTCGATTCGGGACGATAAGTGGCGCCGCACAAGGCGGACCAAGCGACTGCCATAGCGCGCTCGACTGCTCGAGCACGTTCCACGACGATTGTGTGAGAATTTGTATATACACTGGCACGACAAACGGAGAATTGTTTTGCCGAGGCGAAGATTGGTTTTTACGAGCTCTGACACGCGGAGAAACGACGAGACGAAATGTGTCGAAGTTATGGTAAAAAATTGCGATACCGTCTGACAAATTATTTAAATTTGTGGATTTAAATATTTCAAAATACTCTGAAGTGAGTTTTTAAATATTGATACAAATTAATCAATGTAGTATAATTTGTGAAATTACAAATGTAATTTCATATTTGTAATTTCACATTAGTTTTGTTACCGCAATTTCATTCCTTTCGATAGAAGTGTGACAGTTTCTATATTTTAGACGGTGAAGTTTAATTTCAATACGCTTTCTAGAAAAGACGCAAGGAAATTGATTGAAGTAATTTATTTGAAAAAATGTTATGTCACAGTAACTAGATGGTATCGTAAATTTTACATCAGTTGCAGGTGAAGTTTTAAAACATCTTTTCTACATGTCGAATATTTGGAGGCTTCTGAATGGAGGATGTTCGAAAATTCATTTACAGCTATAACGTGCGTTACAGTTGCTTACTTATGGCGATAGAAAACTCGTGTATGGATTTGTAAACGATAATTTCAAAACGAAAAGCGACTTCTTTATATATTATCTATAAATATTCCGCGAAAAATTTTAACGACTCTATTACTATGACAGCCGAATCCACTTAAATAGACTGAAAAAAGCATGTATATTTCGATATGCTGTTCAATGTTACGTCGACGATTACCATAAAATCTGCATTTAGTTGTTGGCAATTATAAAAAGGTGATCTAGTTATTAAATTAATCACACTTACATTAATCTTAAGACATCCCTAAAATAGTCTCTTCATTCCATCAATCCTCGTCTGAAATCAAGACACATCATACATCGAATGGTATCTTCACATTATAACACAGAAATATCGTTTTGCATATAAAACTTCCATCGATTTTTCATGACTTTATAGCAATTCAGCCGTCGAATTTTGCATTGTGAAATCGCAAGTAACGTTATTAAAATCGCTTCTTTCCCTGCGTCGATCGGTTTAAGAATTCAGAACTGCGGCTGAAAATAAACATCAGCCGGTACTCGATTGCCCGGAGCGTGCGCAAACTGAAAACGCTGTCTTCGATACTCCGGCCTTCGTTGCGCCAATAGTATTACATACGTTTAATTTATAAAAGCGAGCGCTCCCTTTGTATTATGCATTCTGAATCCGAGAAAAGAGTAACGCGAAATTAAATGACCGGTAATTTTTGTTGCGCTCCGTGCTCTGGCCCAGACAATAGCGGCGCGTCCGCTGTACGATTCATTAGCCGAAATTTATTCGCGCGCGTTTCAATTATGCAAAGTATCCGATGCAAAAATGTAATTTCGTGTGGGCAAAGTCGTTTTTGATGAACCGGTATGCAGAACCGATACGTTTCCCGAATTTTATAAAAACGTATTCAAATCGCGGCATTCGCGTGGAAACACGCTTTTTCGCGATGTTCGTAAACATTTCGTTAATCAAACAACGGGCCGGAAGTCGATAATTTGTATTGACATTTTTTAATTGATTCAAATTTGCCCCAGGGAAAAATAGTCTACAAAAGATTCTTTAAAGGTTTAATAAACGTTTATTAAACTTTTTAAGGTTTGTGATCCATTAGGGTATTATAAACATGATATAGATACTAAAATTGTTGTTTTTTTTTTCTTTGGTTAATTTCATTCCACGTGAATTCCGGCAATCGATTCCACCAACTTTTGATAATCTCGTGATACAAGCTATATTTGAACCAAGTATCGCCATCTGTGACCGATTTCTGTAAGCTTTCGAATAGATTTCATCCGCAAGCCTGCATTTTCAGCCATCATTTTCCACCCCAAAATTGTAGTGAAATGCATTTGAAAGCTCTATTAAACGAAGAACCACTACACTCTCTCAACCGGAAACGGTTACAAAGGTACGAGTCGCGCTACCAAATATGTAATAAGCGTAACTGCAAGCGAAAATGACGTAGCGTCGAGTTTCGAATTTACATTAACGTACGTACAGATTTATATATAAATATATATATATATGAAGAAGCGAATAAACAAATATATTATATATACGAGGAAAAATTTTAGGAAGGAACTTCGTTCGGCGAGTGTTGTTAAACGGGATTTGTTGAAGCGTGTGGTGGCGCTGCCGTCGTCGACGAGCGAGGCCATTCGCCGCGTATTTTTCTACGCCCAATTTCGTTGCTCGGATGAACTTATTAGAATAATTGGGGACAATTGACGATGCACGGCGTCGGAGGACCGAAAGCGCCCGAATGAAACCAAAGAATCTGGGCGTAGCGCGCGCCTCGCTTCGTCGGCGCTTCGTGTCGCGAAAGGCGTTTGTAAGAATCACGTCGCGTTTACGGAGGCGTTACTGCGTCAAAACTCGCGTGTCATACGAGTGATTAGTCGGTTTGACACGAATAGATTAATGGGTTAATTCGTGCAAAAGACAGATGGGATTTCGATTTTTTTTGCTTGGAATTTAGGTGGGTGTAATAATATTCTCTGGAAAATGGAATGTGAAAGTAAACTGTAAAAAATGAAAAATGGACATTTTTGCATTCCACATAACTGCTTACCGGTTTCAATAGAGTTTTGTCAAAGAAATTGAATATATTGCAAATAAATTAATGTATTTTATGGTTCAATTCATTTTGGTTTCTTTCTAGTTCCTGAAAGAATTAGAAAAATAGAGTTTATTCTTACCATTTCTTACAATATATTGCAAGAAATACAAAGAATAAAAATCAATTAGACCATACAATATACGAATTTCTTTACATTTCTTACAATTTTGTTGAATAAAATGGTAAATTGAAAACAATAGCGCTGTACATTTTTTTCCGAAAGTCATTAGACTTTAGACATTAGACATATTGTGTATAAATTTAAGCATATTACAATCAGTCATTCGTTAATTTATTTACAACTGTGAACCAAATGTTAAAGTTCATAAAATACTTTGATAATCCAACCACATAAAACTTCAATTTTACAGTGTAGGAACGTAAAGGGATTTGTAATTGTGGAGTGAATTATGTCAGTTTGAAAAATTGTTTGATTTGAAGTTCCGATTGCGAAAGTGAAAGAATTTGGGAAAAGATAGATTGCCAAATTTATCTTTTGGCAAAATGTGCCTATTATTTCAGTTAAAGTTACATATAATGTGCGTTAGTTTGCCAGATTTTTTTATGTAATATTGCTTTTTGTACGTCTTTTCCTACGTTAACAGATGAGAATTCAGAAGTCTTAGTTGGTTTTACATATGAACGTAAAAACGATGGAACAATTCTTTGCAAGAAAACAGTCATTATTATACAACGTTTTGAATTTAATGTTGTAAAGAAAATTTCACAAGTTTATATATTCTTTAATAACACGTAAAATTAAGAATGCACGAATTTTAATAAAATTCATCTAAAGAATTCCATCCCTATTTTACCAACAACGCTGAAAGGATACAACTTTTTCAGTCACGTTTTCAACAAAAAACTTATATTAACTCAAAAACTGTTACTAACTTTGGATGCATCGTAAATTATGTAACATCTCATATTCCTCTTCTATTGCTTCTTTCTTTTCCATTGAATTTCTTACATAATGATGAAACCACGGTACGCATCTCAGCCAATCTGTTTTATCGACTAAAGACTTCGAATTTCGCACAAACAAGCAAGTCAGCACAAAAAACGTATTCGTCGAAGCCGTCACGCCTCCGAAAACCTGCGAACCCGCGGATTTCTCGAGTACTTATATTTTCACCGGGTGTTTCGACGATTCCCCAATTGAATAACGTTTGATAACGCGTATACATATTGTATGATAACCGTACTTTTAGAAGCATTCACGTAACTCGCGATAAGTTACATAAACACGACGTTACTTTGTAAACCGTAAGAAAAGACGATGAAGAAACGACAATTGCATACTCGAATTTTACAAGACACTTTTAGAGTAAAATGACGCGTCTCACTCGACTACCCTGCGGTGATTTTATATCACGATGTACATAAATTACAAGATATATAGGACGGTAACAATAAATTTGATTTATTGATTAACTGTGTCGCTTTATTTCTGGACTTCCGATGGTTTTTGCGTTACGATAGATCAAATGTGCTATTTATACGCTCGCTTTCTTCTGAGGGGGTAAATCTTGAATAAACGAAAATGTCTCCCTCGATTAATTACCCTCGCCATTTTCATCCTAATTCCTTCAAACTGCCTAATCCGTCAAGAGCCCCATTAGTTCCACGAACGCGTTGTCGCGTTCGAACTCACGTGTCCCTGCTTTCGGCAATTTTTCTCACACATTCGCCGGCTCATCAATTACATTTAATTACCGGCGCAGCTTCAAAATGCAGATGCCGAAAGAAATAAGGATAATTAATAGGAGCGTGTGGATTAATGAGTCTCGCGAGTTCATCAATATCATTCGCGGAATATGAATGGTATAGAGTGACTGCGGTTGGTGACGCGAAAACTACGTTTAGGTTTTGGAAAATATTTTAAAGAACTATTCAGCTCGAAGCGGAGCGTCATACCACTGACAAAATAAATTGTCTGTATTAGTAAATTTTTATTAATGTCATTCCCTTAAAACAATCTTTGTACTTGACTCACCTAGAATAAATAAAGTGTAATCTAGTTGCGAATTTCGCAACATACTGAGCGAAATTACACAATGTCTCGCAACTGAATTGCACTTAATTTTTACAGCGTAGACAATTTTCGTCGATTTCAGACATCGCGTTGTATGAATCAGACAACCATTGTTAGCTTCAGACAACGTTTTTATTTAAAACTGTATTAAATTATTATTGAGTAAAAAGACTCTGTATGTAATGGTTGAGAATATTTTAAAACAAAACAAATTAATTTGTGAAGCCATGGTAGTTTGAACCTATACTTTACATGAAACTTAATATGAGTGTTGTCTGAAGCGATTCAAACGCATATAATAAGTATTTTGACAATATTTATTAATCATTTTGAAATATAAACTCATACATCTGTAGACGAGAAGTAGAGTTACACACATTTAGTCCTAATACAACGAATATATATTAATTTGATATAATTTGTTAACTATTTAAAAGTTGTCACTGAACTGCTTTACTTTATTTAAAAGTGTTTTAGTCGGTTTATAGCAGATACTAAAAAATCAGACATTGTACAAATTGAATGTAATTATTACAATCGCGAGAAATTATCACTACTTCATATGTGTTACCAAATAAAGTTTATTTTGTAATTTATCTAAATATCGTATCAGTTATGCATGACGTTACAATAAGAACGTTATGACGTTATGACACGAAGTACTCTTTCGCTCCAAGACATTGTGATTTATCAAATAACCAAACTGAGAGCAACATATATCCATTAATTATCTGACGTAGTTATATTTTCATAGGAGCATCAAGTTATTTGAACCTTCCTTAGTTATATATCGAAATTTGAAAAAAACTTCTTTACATTATATAATAATGTATTTTTCAACTAAGGATATTCTCTAGCCAAACGAAAATTGCAAAAAGTTTTTGCATTTATTTTTATTCGTTTAAACAAACTCATTTTATTATGAACTCCTTAAATGTCTACAAACGTTTAACACTGACCAATGCCTTACTATATATAGCGTTGCATTACTATCTGTGTCAGTTTTCCCTACAAGGAGCTGTTAACGAAAAAAGTTTAACTGGGTAGCGCCTTACGTAACACTAGGATGAATTTGCACTTGAATACACCTGGCTGCATCGATTCCGGAAGCTACGTTAAACAAGCCTGGTTTATCAAGACCCTTTTGACTCTCGCCTTTGATCGTGCACGCACACCGGCGTAACGCGCCGCGTCGACGCATAATTGGCACGACCTTGTTCTTGCTTTCAGCGTCGACTTTTTGCGAAATTGTTTGAAGCCCTGGATGTAGCCCTGTGTTATGGATTTCCCATCATGTGCTTTGCGTCAGATTATTATAACTGAACCTTTGAGCGGATAACCGGAAGAAAATTTTCATCAAAGTGAGAAAAATTAAGTTAAACTTTCTTATTTTACAGAAAACAGTACCTTATCCTTACTTACGACAGTCCCTAAAATTAGCCAATCAACCTAGTTTAGACAACCTAATTTTTTCAGTATACAGGCGAAGACGTATTCTTAGTGGAAAATAATTAAATGAGAAATGGAGGGTGGGATTAATTAAAAATATTTAAAAAAGAGGGAATAGCAGAGTTTATTAGCAGAGAAAGAAGGAATTTGATTTTGGGGAATGTCTTTAGAGCAAGATGCTGGGAAATGTTCGTTTTAATGCTGGTTTACTAAAATGTTAGAGTATATATCAGATAAGGATAATTTTATTCATCGCAGGTTATAGTACTTCACTTACTGAAGAGGTTTTGAGGAGATTCTCTACGGATTTGAATTTTGTGCTAATCCCTCTTATTGTGTATAAACTAATGTTTAATACGAAATGATTTATGAATTTGTGTACATTTAACGGAATAACAAGTAAAATATTTTAACTGTTCAGCAAAATTCATCGAAATTCCAGTAATTTCTACATGATAATTCACTTATTCTTCCACTGCAAATTACTAATAATTTATTTAATTTCCGAATTCACAAAACCAAATACCTCTGTTAATTCCTGGATCATCCTACTTACACTTTATAAAATGCCTCTTTATTCCTACAATAGATATCATTAGAACTAAGAATAGCCACTCCATTTTAACTTATTAATAGAACCTCCACATCCATCTAACGCCTTTATTCATAATTAATTAACCCCATATCTCCCCAATCACTTAAACCATTTTTCATGGTTCATATCTCACACAATCTGGCACTACACATTCATAATATATTTCACCTCATTCATTTATCTTTTCTCCCTTGTCCGTCCAACTATAAAATAAAAGTTACACAAATCCCCGCCATTTCTCATAAACGACGTCCGACTCTTCGTCCTCAATGAATTTCGCTTTTCCAACTCCCATTTTTCGACATCCTCCGATGATTCGCCATTCATTTTTCCCATTTTGCGAACAAAGGAAGTTTTAATGACAGGTCTTCGGGCGAACGCGCTGCGGACGAAATTACAATTGGTTCCTGCGGAGGTGCAGATATTCGAATCCCCGCGATGAATATGTGGAAAGTTACGTGAGTCGCCAGCAACACGTCCGACCGTTCGAGTCGCACGTTTGATAGCGGCTCGGTGACTTTTGCCACAAACGCGCTGGGAAATGAACGCCGCAGACCGATAAGCAAAACTTCGGTTAGCGCTTGGAAATGAACGATGCCTGGTGGCCGAGCGCCGCTAAACAATCGGCCGCCGCTCCAGTTACCAATCTGCGACGACTGGGCATTGAATTAATACGGCATCCGATAACGCAACAAAGTTATGGGCTCTTCTTTCACGTCGATCTGGTCGGAGCAAATCCAGCAGTTTTCGTTTAATACGAGTTGAAATAGGAAAATTAAAAACATAATAAAGGGGCTGCGAAAGAGGAGAGTGAGCAAGAAAAATGAGAAGGAAAAAAACTGCAATTTGTTGATACTTAGATACTTTTAGCGTTTAGAAATATTTTTAAACGAGAGCAAATATTTCATTAAGGAATATAGAAGTTCCTGTTTTACCAACACCAAAATGAGTACATGGAGCAACATTATACAATTAGTTTAAAGTTTTGATAAATTCGATCAAAATGTAACAAATAACAATGAAATAATATAAAAATAGAAAAATAAGAAATTCTCTGCACTTTTTGTGACACAAACTTCTATTGCAATGAGAGTTATTTTTTTAAATTAAGCATTCTGTTTATTAACAGTTTTCACTTTTTTCTCAGAAGGATTTTGATGTATTTGATTTGATATGTGGCTTCAACGAGGTTAAAATATATGAAGTTACTGAGATGGTTATGGAAAACTTCGTTTTAATTCGTTTAAATTTAAAGCTATTTTTGCTTACAATTTTCGTACGATGTCTATGCTGACATTATTTGTGTTATATATATCAAAGTATATAATTAACGCAATAATATTGTTTTAGTGAGGATTTTGATTACTTGTATTTACTAAATATGTAATTACTCAATAATAAGGTACCGATTATATAAACTGATGATAACTAAATACAGATACACTGAACAAAAACCGAAAATATACATCATTTTTGTGTCAACATTATACAGTTATATACTATAACAATTCACAAATATGTATATATTTTGTTTAATAAAATATTTTCAAGATATGAAAGTTTATTAATTAACTAGTAGAAATTAGTAACCACTTTTAACGTTTTAAACTAAATGA
>JABFPB010003712.1:0-16447 GCA_022817645.1 Ceratoteleas bidentatus
ACGAAAGTACTTCTTTTCATATTAGAAAATTAGGTGTGAATATAGTACTTTTCGTCAACCCATTAAAAAACAAAAGTGTTGTATTACCAGAGATAAAAGCGTAATTTTAAGAATATTTCATCCGGATTGATAATTATCATTATTATTATCGAGAGATTCGATTTCATTTTGCACAGTTTAACAATAGACTAATTTGGAACAACGGCGATAAACAATCTCTAAATAAAAAAATGTGTAATGAGTAACTCACGATTACTCTTTTATCTCTAACAATATCTAATTTTACTTTTGTTATCTCTAATTCTCTAATTAGAAAGTAGTTTGGCGATGAGGAAACTGTAAATAAACGACTCACGAATTATGTAACTAACATTTGTAAAAAAATAAATGCATAAATTTATTTATTAGATGATTTTTAGGTCAACTAAAAATGTCTACATTTATAACTACGTTCAATAAAAACACAATTCAGTAATGTTTAGCTTTATTTATTACACCTTGTACTCCTGACATGGTTACAAAATAATTATAAACGAAATAATTGCGAATACTGTGGTTACAAACAAAAGAACTCGAAGTTGAATGCTGAGAAGAAACAGAAACGACGGCATTGAATATTTCGCAATATCGTTAACGCTCAAATTTCGGAATTTGAAAAACCATTTGAACGAACAGATTGTAGTAATGACTGCCCTTAATACAAGGTATTTATTTTTGTTTGTTATAGCCATACAAATGTTTGTCCTTTCTTTTTGTCAGTTATACGTATACAATTACGATGAATATAATACTAATGAGGATTACGGTAACTCTACTAAATAATTATAATTAATTATAATGACAATGGATGAAAATGGATAAATATTTGCAAAGAACCGCGATATCGTTGAAAAAACGACAGCCTTTTTTCGCAGCCCGTGGCTCTTGTTTTTTTTTTAATTATCTTCCGTTTCATTTCAATAGAAAACCGTTATAAAATGCAAGTGCATCAGCATTTCGACGACCATCGCGTTCTTTCTTAGACATCACTATCCTTGTTCTGCATCTATTATTACGTCTTCTCTTTATACTCTAGAGCCTATGAGAAATAAACAGGATGTTTCATTCGAATACAACTAAATACAAGAACCGTGATTATGAAGAACAAACTACAGATGTTTCTTTTGTTTCCATCCATTATACGAATAGTCATAGTTGCTAGAATAATCGTGTATTAAATGGTATGTATGAGTCTGAATGTAACATCTTAAGCACGCTCGCCGCGGATTCGCCGAGCTAACTGGATGTCTTTCGGCATGATTGTGACGCGTTTGGCGTGGATCGCGCACAAGTTGGTGTCTTCAAAGAGACCGACCAAGTATGCTTCGGAGGCTTCCTGGAGGGCGCCGATGGCCGCGCTTTGAAAACGGAGATCGGTTTTGAAATCCTGCGCGATTTCACGAACCAAACGTTGGAAAGGTAATTTCCTGATGAGCAATTCAGTAGATTTCTGGTATCTTCTGATTTCTCGGAGGGCTACAGTACCAGGCCTAAAATGAAAAAAATTTTGATTAATAATTTCAAATAAAAATTAAAAATTATAATTAATAATGAATAATAATTAATTTGAAGAAAATTAGTATTCCAATAACCAAGAATCAATTCAAATTAAAACATTCAAATGGTCAACTGGACACAAGATCAATTTGGATAAAAATTTACAAATTTGAATAAATAGTTTTCCTCCCCTTGAGAAATTAGTATTTTCCACAAATTAATTGAAAGTAATAGTAAATTGCAAATCAAAATAGCTGCATATTTGATTAAATTATATCAAACTGGAAGTCTCCAGATTCAGCCACCATTTTGATTTACTAATTAAGACACATACTATTATGGAAAATACTGAATTCTCATTGATATTTTCAGGTCGCTTTTTATTCCATTTGTAATCTTTTATCCAAACATATCTGGTGGCTAGTTTACAAAGACAACTTTTTAATTTGAATTTATTATCAGTTTTTTTTTATTGGGATGTAAATACACATTGACTTGACGTCATTTGATTTATTGATAAAGATGGTTTTCAAAGATTATGTAAAGGTAGAATAGTGGTGATACCTGTAACGATGTGGTTTCTTCACTCCTCCAGTGGAAGGAGCGCTTTTTCTCGCAGCTTTGGTCGCGAGCTGTTTACGCGGAGCTTTTCCTCCCGTAGATTTACGAGCAGTCTGCTTGGTACGAGCCATGGCTTAATCTGGTGAACTGAAAAAGGAAACAATAGTTTTTAGTCACTGAAAAATGTTCTTATTAAATTTCGTTCATTAAATATACATTATATTATTGTCGTCTACTTGATGAAGTTAATGGAGGAAACGTTATTTATCACCAATTTTTTCCAAAAATATCTATATTGAGTATAACATTAGTATATATAAATTTTTTATTGCGTGTTAACAAAATTATTTTTCAAATAATATTGATGTAATGATATATATTTTACTTTCATATATAATACCTATATTATATATCCCTATTTAGTAGTATGTGTATGAGAATGTGTTGCTTTATGTGTATCAGAAAATAAAAACATGCTCTACAAAAGTGTTATTTACAACGAATATAGAATCAATCAATAATGAATTAAAGAACAATTGAAAATAATCAACCAAAAAATAATAATCGACCGGATAATCATCAAAGTTTGCTTTCAGTGTAATCTTCAAAAAAGTACTGATTGCGTTGTCCTCCATTCCCCCATTCCGCCTCTCAAGTTGGCAGCCACGTTTAGACGGTTTGTTTTTCTTAAAAATTACAAAAAAACGTTGCTCTCTGAATACAAATCCTGTATTCACCGTAATAAGCGATTTTTTGTGAATTCGATAATCAATGACCGGACATTGTAAAAAGTAACTCATAAATTGAGTAAGTTCGCTTCGCTATAAATCATAACCTACAAAAAACGGAACGCTGCAATTGTACGCTGCCTAACATCATTATTGAATTGCATCCCCTTAAGATAATAATTAGGTGCAAACAAACGCATTGAACAATTGTATGTAAAATAAAGGCACTAACCTAGCTCAACTTTTGTTTATCGAAAAACCAACGCCGAGTCTCACAAACACAAAAGACAATTGACTATTCGGTCACTACACTACGCACAATATAATACGTGCATTAGAGCAGCACACGGAAAGGAAAACGCGGTGGGAGTGGCAGTGGTGTAGGAAGTGGAGGGGGCTGTCAAAGGGCTTAAACCGCTTGGATGCTCCTCTTTAAATTTTTCAATGGCTCATCAAAATCCAGGAGAAAGTGTCATGCAAACTATTACATTTCATTTCTGTTTTTTTTTGTTCAGTGGATAGAATTAATTTAAATTGTTAAAAGTTTATTATTACTTAGAATGTTCTAGAAATGGGAACATTATAAGTAATTTTGTAGTTATAGCTCGAATACTTTTATTTGCTCAAAACTATAGTTTGTTTATAATTTGTTGAACTGTTCCTTACATCAACTTCAATTGTTATGTAATTATTGTAATTTTTGTTTGTAGTAAGAAAAAACATTCTTGTTATTGATCATTAACTTTAGAACATGTTTAACTATGTAAAGTATGTAACGTAAATGAATTAAATGTAACATTAAGATTCCAACTGATTAGTTACATTAATAACAATTTTGAATGCTATTTGCAACAATATTACAGTAAACTCGGTTATGTTATACATTTTCAGAACACAGTTTTCAGAAAGTTTCATAACAATACAATCGATTGTATTACTATGAATAGTTTTCTCACACGCAGGTAAAATATTTCCTTTGCAAACAATTTGCAAACCTATCACGAATTCATGAAACTCTCATCCTCTTTTTTGCAAAAACAACTGTGTTCATTTTTTTAACAATCGATCCAAAAAAATTCCTTTTTCCATAGCAAATATACACTTTCAGACAAATAAAGAAGTGTAGAATATCATTTAGTTATTGCATATATCAATTATTTTTGCACATATTATTTATTCATCACACTGAACATAAATGCATCTAATCGATTTGAATCAGACTAACAAACAACCCCTTTTCCCAAATTATCATCCCACCCTCTTTTCCTCAATTTCCTCTAATACTGTCCGACCATTTTCCCACATCGATCGCTTTCTTCGTTCCGAATCCTTGATTTCTCTCTTCCTATAAAAAACTGCAATTGTAGAATTCTACAACTCTCCTAAATCCACCCAAAAAACGCATCGTCTAATTCCCGCAATTTTCCCGCGTGACAAAATTCTCAACCCCCGCTTTTCACGCCCGCCAGATACCCCGCTGCCCCTTGCCAATTGTCCGTCAAAAGCAGACGCGCACAGCAACACCCGCCGTTCGGCCCTGGGCTCGTCAGTGGAGGGGGGCGCGCGCGTCGTGGGGGCAGATGAATTAGAATAGCGCGGAGTGGGGCGGAACCCGTTGCGGCCTGTGTGCAGCGGGCAGGCGACGCGCGATGGAGAACGCTACTGCGTTGCGCAATGTACAAACTTTCGTCCGCCCGAGAAAAAGGAGCGCGCGGCGCCCGCTCGGCCGAAACGCGGCCGAAAAAAAAACCCGCGCAAACCGCCCCCACAACCCCCCGTGGACCGCCGGGTCCCGGAAACGGTTTTTCCCCCTGCGCGAGCGAATTTCCCGGGACCCCCGGATTTTCGGCGCGGGGTTCCGCCGCGGCCGAAACAATTCCCTCTAAAGACAAACGTCAATCAAAATGGAGGCACGGCGTTGCGGTTGTTTGGCGTGGCGTCGGGCGCGCGGGCCGTTTTGGCGCGATTTCGGGGGAGTTTTCGCGGGATTTCGGGGGCGCGCGCGAGCGCCGTCGCGCGGCGAGCCGCGGGCGCGCGAATTCGCGCGCTTCACTCACCTTTTCGGTCGGGAATTCGCGACGAGCGACGGGCCGAGCTAATGCACTACGTTTACTTGTACGCGGATGGCAGCGGGACGCTGGGGACGGCGGACGCTCGCGCGCGCGAACCCCCCCTCCCCCCTCCACCCGAGACGAGGCCCACAACACCCTTGTCCCTACTCCCTAGACGTGGAATAGCGCGGAACACGTACACGCAGCGAGCGTCTCGGCCAATCGGGAACCTTGGCGATTTTTCCGAGTCCGCGGGAGCACCCCGAAACCGCGCGCGCGCCGCTTTTTCGCGCGCGAGCGATTGTCGCGCCGAGTTTAGCGATGCGAGCGCCGGCGGCTCGGGCTGGGAAGGAGCGGAAAAATTGACGGATCGCGGCGCTTCGTGAAAGCGCGCGTAGGGATTGGGAGGGCGCGATCGGGGGTGTTGCGGGGGTCCTCCCTGTGGAGAAATGGCATTAGAAACGTCTGGAATGGACGGAAAAGCGGATGGCGGGGAGCGTGGGATATTTCGATATTGGCGCGGAAGCGAGCGGGATGCATGTTAGGATAGGTTTAGCGGCGGTCATTGGCGTGGCGGTCGGAGATGATTCGTCAAACTAATGACGGATTGGATAGTTATTTGTTGGGGGGAGATAGTTCGGATAATTAATGAATGAATGGGAATACAATATTTTCATTGGGGAGGGGCTGTTAGAAAATTCATTAGACTTCGGGAAATTCAATATGTTAGTGAGAGGAGGGGAATAATGGAGTACTGATGCTCTAGGGAGGTAATATGCTATCTATGAGAAATAGTACATTTCGTACGAAGGGCTCAAAGTAGGTTTTTTCGTCCGAGGTGCGAATGATATTTTTTGTCTTACCTGTATAAAAATGAACGTTTTGAGAATCTATAGAGGGAGCAAAGTTATTCATTACCACCCGAGGGCGGTAATGAGCGGGCGGAAAAGTGGTCCGAGGGCACAAAATGCAATTTTGTGCACGAGGGACTTTTTTCTGCCCGAGGGACCAAAAGAACCACTTTGCACCCGATATGCAGGCTCGGAAAGGTCATTTTTGCGCAGATAGGACAAAAAAATGTTATATTAAATGCATTTAAGTTTCTTAGACTTCGGGTAGAAAATGTAGACTTCGAGAAATTCAATTTGTTCCTGAGCAGGGGAATAATGGAATAATGCTCTAGGGCGGTAATATACTTCCTTTTAGTTTTTTCCGGAGGAAATAATGAAATACTTTCACCTTGTACAAAATAGATTCCCTGTGTAATCCTGTCTAATCGACTAGAAATATGTGAAACTTGCGGTGACGTCAGAAGGAGTTACAAATGACTCACGCGTAAGTTAGCTGTGACTCATAAGTAAGTTGTATAATTATTTCCGCATACATGTGACTATAATGTAACACTATGCAATAAATTATAAATGCTAATGTTTAAATCGTGATTATTATTTCAAAACACATTATTCAGAATATTGTAATGCGCACTATTTCGAAACACAAAATTTGATGTTTCGACATATTATGACGTTTAATGAGTCAAATTTGGTTTCAAAATTCGTATTTAAAATAAAGTTATTTATATAGAAAGCTCTCGTTTTACTCATGATCTCATTATCGAATCTCAATCCTATTCTGATTGAGATTCGAGATTTTAAATTCGAATATCAAGTGTGCGCGCGTATTGGTCTTTTCCGAGAAAAAGAAACTCATATGTATCGAACGTGAGGGAAATAAAGATTTCAAAATCTTTTTCCTGTAATTTTTTACATACACACGTCCAAAATGAAATTCAATATGTATAATAGCAAAATATGATATCGATAATGGGAAAAATTCTACTGCAGTTTTGAAGAATATACACGTTTTAAAAACGTTTTTCCATCGTTTTTAAAGCGTCTGTAAAAGAAATACCAACATCCTATGAGAATGTAAAACTTTATATTCTCATAGGATCTTAGTATTTCTGAAATTTAAATTCTGAAATACTATCAGGAAATTTTATTGAATCAACAATATATAACTTCTGATTAAAGTAGCAGCAATATCATAGAGTTAAAAACTAATAAAATCGTTAAATTTCTGAAACCCAGTTCGAAAATATTCAACTTATTCGAGAAACGTCGCTCGAGCTACCCATAATTTCCGAAGAATGTTTTTCATTATAAGAATGTTTCGGTCCCTCATCGCAGGTAGAAGATTATTGAAAAACAAAGATATGGAAACATTTTACTATTTTCCGCGTATAATTTCTGGATCGGAATTACACCTTTTCAAAATTCCTTTGGCGAGATATCTTTAAATATGCTTTAAATCTGTAAAATATGTATGTAGCGATTATTATCACGAGGAATAAATAAAAGTATTAAACAAACATTCGTGTAGAAACTTCCGTTTAAGATAATATCACACAAAATTGATGATGTCATTCTTAAAAATATCCAGAAATGGAATGGTCTTACTGTCAGTATCTTATTTCTTAGTTATTTTGAAAATGCGTTGTCTTCGTTGATCTATTAATACATGAATAAAGAAATATTGAACTTTTTTGTCTCACTTTCACAAAACTAGCAGCTGCTAATGAAACAAAAAATAATAAACGTCTCTCTTTCACAATTAGCAGCTGCTAATAAAGCAAAAAATAATAAACGATTTTTTGCTTTACTATAACGTGATCATAAATTACTTCTAATGTCAATAATCGAAAATTAATGGATTATTCAAAAAATGTATACCATTTCTAAATTAAAAATAAATCAAACCATTAAAAAAGAAATCAAGTACAATTATCCATAAGGAACTTAGATTCTACATAGAAAGACAACAACCGATTTATAAAATTTATAAACGTTTTATTAACTCAAAAATGATGAAATGGTACATAGAAATTTACGGGAATTAAACCCATTACATGCGTGATAATTGAATGAATAGTAACCATAAATTCAAAGAATGGGAAATGTAATAACAGCATCTTCAGCTGCCAACATATATATAAAAAGGTCGTAAATGTTTACTACAATTACATTCAAAACTTAATAAACAGGAATTTTAATAACAAGACTGTGTTGTTCATTATACAATTGTATTTTTCTATGTGAAATTACTTGCTACACATACAAGTCTAAATAAGAAAGGTCTTGATAATTCCAATAAGACAGTCTCTAATAATATTAGAGAAACAAAGAGAAACACAACTGTAATATTCTGTAGATAGCATAATAAAACACACGTGTGCATATGTGTGTGTATTTATTCTATATGATCTACGAACATCCCTATATAGTTACACGTATATATTGACAGTAAATCTTTTAATTTAACAGAACTAAATATCACAATGAAAGAAATAAGCAAAATCGAAAGATCTTTCTCAATTTTAAAGAAAATAAGCTCGACTCTTAAGTCGAGCCAGATCTTTTGATGCAGTGCTCTTCCCTCGAATTCTTCAATGCGATATTTCATACTCCCCTCAGGAGGTTGCTTTTCTTAGGTGTCCTCTCAGCATTTATTATGGCTTCTTCAATTGAATCTGGCAAGCTTGCATCTATTTTCGTCCGATAATCGCTCACAATGCAACATCTTCCACTGCAACTCACATTTTCAGTTGAATGTCGCATAAGTATATATACGTACATGCATATATATACTGGGTATTCATAAGACCTGAATGAAGTGAAATTTCAGTCTCTTCAATCACACAACTTATTCAACTGAATTGAAATGTGAATTTGAATATGGAAAAATGAAAGACCAGATGTTCAACTTTCACAATTTTGAATTTCGAAGCCAACAATATTTTAAATTCGCAAAATTAGACTTTGAAAGAATTTATTAATAGGAAACGCAGATTTAAACAAAAAAAATCTACTTAATCCTCCATGCATAAACCTATGCTAGATTCTCAGGTCTGCGATTGGTTGAAAGTTTTTGAGTGATAAAGCCAAGTGATTTTCCACTCCAGAGGAGCACTTTTCAGATAGACATCATAATTAAACACACATGTGCATAAGTGTGAATATTTACTCTATTTAATCTAGAACTGTAGTTCGTTTTACATAAATATCGAAAGTATACTTATCTAATAGACGATTAAATATCACAATGAAAGAACTAATAGTCACTTGCAAGATCTTCCTTAAATTCCAAGAAAAAGAAAAGTCCAACAAATCGTCGTCAGAAGAGTTCTGGCGCGGGAGAGCAGCATTCCCCAAAAAGGACCTCGGAGGCAGCACAGTTCCCCCGAATTCTTGCATTGTGATATTCCAACACATTCGATTCTACGTGACAACTGGCGCGCGCTTTCTTTCTTTCAGATTTACAAATAAAAATACTAGTTTTTACTTAATTACGCCGAATACGATCGATATTGTATTTGTACAAATCGCTGTACCAAACGAAATCGGAATTTCACACAAACGATGTCCCGAATCGCTTTGTATTGCATGGTTGCATGAAGACCGACACATAATTTGAAACAAACTCGGAGAATGTAACATGAATGTTCCAGTTAATAACTAGTCATTGGATAAAAAACATGAATAATCGTGATGCGAATAGATCCAAATTTCATCCTGGAATCATGTGGATGAGTATAGACATCATCTAGTCAATGACTATAGTTTACATCGTTTTGTAATCTTCGAAGATGTGCCACGTGGAATTAATTGGCAGTGACAACTAGAATAGCGCAGGCAATGAACGAAAAGGTAAACGAAACGAAATATCCGCGCGGTGTGACAATGTTGATTGTTACAAAAAACAAAGCATCAAATTTGTTAGAAATGGTAATTTAAGCGCGCTCGCCGCGGATTCGTCGAGCCAGTTGGATGTCCTTCGGCATGATTGTGACGCGTTTGGCGTGGATCGCGCACAAGTTGGTGTCTTCAAAGAGACCGACCAGGTATGCTTCGGAGGCTTCCTGCAGAGCGCCGATGGCCGCGCTTTGAAAGCGGAGATCGGTTTTGAAATCCTGCGCGATTTCACGAACCAGACGTTGGAAAGGTAATTTCCTGATGAGCAACTCAGTAGATTTCTGGTATCTCCTGATTTCTCTGAGAGCTACCGTACCAGGCCTGAAAAGTTACATATTATTATTATTATTATTAATTTACAATTAAATTTATTATAATAATTCTTAATTATTAATTCTACAATGAAAGGTGTAAAATATTTATATTATTTATTTAAATATTTATTTTTATTTTTGATTTATTTATAAATACAATTGTTCATTAATATTTTTATTCAGTAATTATTATTAATCCATGATAATCATTGCTTTCAATATCACATTAAAATTCTTTCATCATTAAATTCAATTTTTTGTCTATAGTTCATATTGTTTCAAATATCATATTATTATCATTATTTCATCAATTGATGAGTCAATGAATTTATTTTTGTGCCAACTGTTATTCTCCTTACATTTATTTTTTTGTCAATTTTTGTATATATGTTATTAATTATAAGAAAAGCTAAACTTTGGTTTTGAGAAACATTAAAATCTGATAAGAAATGATCAAAATAAACTATTTTTTGTGTTTAATCATTTCTGGTTAGATTGAAATGGAACTTAGAACTAAAGGTTCAGCTTTCTTTTCATTTTTCTGAAAGGAAAGTCACATGTGTTACGTTGTCGTTATACCTATAACGATGGGGTTTTTTCACTCCACCGGTTGAGGGGGCACTTTTACGTGCAGCCTTAGTGGCGAGCTGTTTACGTGGAGCTTTTCCTCCCGTTGATTTACGAGCTGTTTGCTTAGTACGGGCCATTTTTCACTGGAAAAAAATGTTGCGTTAATGTTTACAAATAGAGCTGAATGATTCTTGGATGGAATAACATTAATGTATGAGTTTTTTTCTAACGATTCTTATAATTAGATCGTTATCTATGAATAAGTTTCATAATGTAGGGTAAAGTTTATTCCGAGAATTAAAGTGGAATACTGTCGCATAATACAAGTCCTAAAGTGTACTTAATTGATTTGGTTCCAAATTGGCATTTTTAATTGAATAATCCTAAGTGCAATGGACTCTTTTTATATTCAGGAGTTCTTATCTTTATAGCAGTGCCCGCTTTTGGTCTAACTCGGTTATGTAAAAGAAATGACTTTTATTTCATCACAAAATATTCCAATCTAAACTGACTTAATTTTGAAGCATTAAAAATCGATTTTTTTCAAATGTTATTGAATTTGCAGTGTATTGGGAAATTAACAATGATAATTGTCAGATAATAATTTTCTTCAACGCAGCCATTATTAATGAGGAACATAATCAAATACGATGACTAATCAGTTAATATACAAAACGGATTCACATCAATTTCCGGAATTTAATTAGACGAAAAAAAATAACTGACACCCTTTAGGTCGGACTAGATATTCAGTAAACAATTCTCCAGAATAATCTGTCGGAGCCAATAACTTTCACCAATGGACGCCGAGATGTCTTTGTTTACATCACACAAAAACACATCAGCCGTCCTTTACATTGCTCAATATTTTGAGAAAATGCGTCAGCCCATAATTATGAAGCAATAATCATAATCATAATAACAATTATAAACGCATTTCGAAATTCATAATTCGGGAGTACTGACTAATCTAAACCCGATAACAAAAACTATCGAAAAAGGAGGGAAAATGAATGGGCGACGCGAAGATCCAGTAACTAAGCGAGGGGAGGGGAGGGGGGAAGGGACACGCTATAATTTTTTTCTCCGAACTTCATTTCCCGCGTTGCCCGATCGGTTTCCCGAAAAAATCGCGCCAAACCGGAAATTCCGCGAAGCCGAAATCGAGAAACCAAACGACAATACGACATAAAACGACGATCGACGTTTGCCCGAAAAAAGCCGCTCGTTGCTATTAGAACAATCGCCACCCGCCAAAGGTATCACTCCCGCCAAATGCCGTTCGACTCACAATTGTCGACGAATCCCGGAAAAGTGGGTTTCCCGCGCAAGAAACGTCGCTCGGGATGCCGCGAAAAGAGAGCCGCGCGATTTCCGAGGCACGAACGGGATTTCACGGTTTTCCCTCCAAACGCGGAAGGTAAACAAAATGGCGGACTGTGTACGTGTTTTTGGCGTGGAAAGCGACGCTTCGCGTGAAAACGCGGTCGCGGCACGCGCGATCACGAATCGCGCGAGGAGGCGTGAGAACGGCACCGAATGTTCGCGAAAATGCTGCACTTACCTGTTTGGGGTCGTTTGCGACGAACTGTGGTGCTTGCGAATTGACAACAAACAGCTTCGACGAGCGACTGAAACCGACTGATGAGGGCAGTACAACGAAGCGTGCTCACGTCGGATTACAATGCTCGATTTCGCGCTCAGGAGCGAGAGAGAGCGGCGCGCCGATTGGCTGGCGGCGATGTAAGCCGCGCGCTGATTGGTCGCCGTTTTTCCGATGGGGCATTGAAATTAAGAAGCTTTGAGAAATAATGTTATTGATTGTTAAATAGAAAATGTCGCAAAATGACGTCAACAGGGCCGCGTGCGAGGTAATGTGCCGGTGAGGAAGATTTCGGAACTCCGGGAGGCGGAGTGACGGGGGATAATTGGGAGAGAAAAAATTGTTCGCCCGGACAAATCATGGTTTTATGAGGTTGTCACGTCTGGAGCGACGGAGGTGGATAGCGTCACGGGGGAATTCGGCCGTTTTGGGAGGAGGAGATTTTGAAAGAAGGAATCTTCGGAAAAATGTAAATGAAAGTTTTTGGTCAAAGTAACTAAGGATCCACTTTCTCAAATTCGGGAAATCATTGATGGATTCAGTCTTATTCAGTCTTGGGTAAGATTGGATAACTTTTTATTACTTTATATTTTGAGGTTTTTTTTATTAATTTTTTTTCTTTCTTTTCATTATACGGTGAATCATTTGTAGTAGACATGGTATATTTTATAGTAGAATTAAATGTTGGTTGTTTAAAGCTGTAAATCCATTTTTAGTAATAAAAGTGGGGAGCCACCTAAAAATGTACAGTAATAAAAAGGAATAAAAAATTATTCAAGGATGTATAATATAGAATTTATAAGATTGCTTCTACGCGATATTTAATTTCAAAAGTTATTGTAACTGCAAAGTAGGAAAATTATTGATTTGTCATAGAATTTTTGTTACTGAATAATTGAAGGAATTGTACACTGAATAATTTAAGATTATCTTAGACTAGATTAATTTGAATTGCAGCTTTTGATGCAATTGAAATCCCCAATATTCCCGTTATTAATGCTAGATAGATGAGTCCAAATCTACAACGAGATTGACCATTATTATTTATTAAGTAACATATTATATTTCTTAAAAATAATCGTTGCTCATTTTATCCGTTTTCATTTTTTAAGGTATTTCGGTAGACTTAGGACAAAGTAAGCGAAGCAACCATTATTATGACAGTAAATAAAATATAAACAATTTTAAAGGGGTGTTCTGGTCTAGACATTAAAAAAAATCGATTCTTTTACTGCATATTCTGATTTACCTTATATTATGGAGAATATATGAGTGAAACTTTTTTTCCGGGAAACAACGGCTGGATCAAATAGGCCTGACCAGTACGTCTCGCAGCGCCAAGAAAATCGACCTGTCGTGGCAGATTTTGTAAGTTACAAGTGGAAACAATAACTGAAAACCGTAAATATGTGTTACATATTGATAAAAATCACCAAAACAAATATTTATTCGTATTAAAATCGTAAATATTGCTTTCTTTTGTTTAATAATTAACCCAAATTCGATTAAATGCAAATTCAATTCTTCGTTTCCACTGACAACTTCGAGCGCAGATGGCGCAGCGGTCGTACTAAACTGAAATGGGTTGGCGTATACGTTGTAATTAATCACTTCTATACCTTCTGGCGATGCAGTTTTTGAAGGTTATGACCTATCAAATAGTATGCGTTATTCCATCGTTTAGAATGAGTTTATGCCAGAACTTCTTCTAAACTGTATTTTAACTTGAATTAAGCGACATTCGATATTTTACTGAAACTCTACTAAAAGTTATTCGGCTTATTTCCAACAGACTCTAAACCACGTCGAAGGTTGGATTTAACACACTCTAGAGGATTAGTAAACGTTCCTGTGTTTTATGGGTATCACATGAAGTTGTAAGTTAATAAGTGAATTCAATTGCGCTAGCTCAATTCATAAAAGTGCACGTTTGTTTCAATAACGTGCAGTAAATATAATGAAATGCCGTGGATGGAAAGCAGCGTGAATCCGATGTTCGATGAGCATTCTGTTTGTCATGCACGTCCCGCACAGATCGTTGCAATTAGTGTTTAATATTGGCCGATGCCATTGTGCCCACTTTATTACAGCAACGGCAAAGATAATCGAACGCAAAGTTGCAAACCGATCATTGAAGCTGGTCGATGTTAATTCTGCGAATAATTTCATTCGGATAAACGACGGCTAGTTAAGGAGATTCGTCAAGTCAATAAAAACGAAAATGATTGCTTTCTATTATTTTCTTATCCTCATGTTTCATTATCTACACCTATCCTACGAAGTATTAAATAGTAATACTGAGTTCAATGTTGATCTATATGACTAGGGCTGTAAACACCCGAATACTTCACAAATCCGACATCTATGTTGCTAACGAATATATACAAAGTTTACATAAAATTTGTATGAAGATGAGTCGGCATTGGGCTGCAAGGATTAAATAAATCGTTTACATAATATTTATATAAATAAACTATATAATATTGAATTGAGAGTTGAGATTTTCACATTTCAATCCTTTACAGACGGAATTTTATTTATAAAGAGTGATTAAAAAATACCTTTTTCAGTCAAAAAAATTAATTCACTGTACTTTTCACCATATTTTCTATTTTTCTTAGGAACTACATTACAGTTAAAACAATTTTCGCGAAATTAAGAGCGTCTGTGGATATTTCAAGTCTGCAACTTAGTTTATAAATCATATTTTAATGAAACAAAAATTCTACCATTTGTATAAGCCGCCATGTCTGACCCCAATGAAGAATTTATATATATATATCCTTACTAATATATAAATGGGAATATATGTTTGTTTGTTTGTTTGTTTGTTCGAGCATCACGCTTAGACTAATACAGCTTTCAAAATACCGACTTCACAGGCGGAATCCTTGAAATCTCGAGATGGTTATAGGCTATAAAAAGTTTGTATGTCAATGTAAAAAATAAATTTTTTTTTTAATTTTGTTATGACTGACGTCCAGTTTTTTACTATTTTTTACCATTTTTACCATTTTTTACCGTTGCCTGCCCGTAGCCTAGCTGAAGTCTCCATGTGTTCTGGCCGATGTCTGGCCGTTGTCCGACCGTTGTCCGATCGTTGTCCGACCGTTGTCCGATCGTTGTCCGACCGTTGTCCGATCGTTGTCCGACCGTTGTCCGATCATTATCCGATCGTTGTCCGATCTTTATCCGATCGTTATCCGATCGTTATCCCATCGTTTTCCCATCGTCATCCGATCGTTATTCGATCGTTATCCGATCGTTATCCGATCGTTATCCGATCGTCATACGATCGTTATCCCATCGTCATCCGATCGTTATCTAAAAGTCATTCGATCGTTATCCGATCATCATCCGATCGTCATCCGATGGTTATCCGATCGTATTCTGATCGTTATCCGTTCGTTCTGTAACCGTCATCTCATCGATATCTATCATAGTTATCTGATCGATATCTATTATCTGCCTGACCGGTATATGAATGTTTGACCGTTTTGGGTCAACAGTAACGATTTTTGTTCGGCTAAAGTTGGTCCAGAAATATAAGAAATTTCACAAAATCTCATATTAGAAATAACATTTATGAAAGAGTAGATAACAGACATTTGGTGTTTGATGTTATATGAATCATAGATCCGCATTATTTTAATTACACTATTTACATGCATTAATGAATATTATGCGGATGTAGGTACATATTTAAATAATAACGTTTGGATATCTGTATAAAACGTTAAGTCGTACGTATTAGTGTGTGAAGAAAATTCTAATATTGTATGAACTTTATAGATTTTACATAAGAATACAGATTTTACAATATATAACGTATGCACAAAATTTTTTTTCTTTACCACTCCAAATATCATATATTCCCATTTACATATATCACTAAGGATCATATTATGGATGTTCATATTATTGAAATTATTTATTTCCCGGCGAAGCCGGCTATTTTTAGCTAGTGATATTATAAAGAAGAAAATATTTTATGATAAAAGTGGAATACTGATTCAAGAGGTACGTTGACATTGGAATTTGTGTAATAATTTTGTTCGCATGCGCCCTAAAAAAACTTTTGCTACACGTTTAAAGAAAAATTTGTGAAAAAAATGGTAAAGCATTGTAAAAATTAGCGCTGCTTAATTATAAGTAATTATATTATATGATTGTTTCAGCCAATCAATATTGTTACAATTTTGAAATATATTTGATTAAATACAATCATTATAATTTATATTTCTTTTTTCTTCGTTCCGACGTTTTCCCCAATTAGAATACCGTTTCCCGTTACCCGTCTTTGCTAATATGGCAATAGTTTATACAGTATGAT
>JABFPB010003713.1:0-16447 GCA_022817645.1 Ceratoteleas bidentatus
TACGTCTTAATTTAAGACATTTTTCACGAATTAAGACGCTTTTTCGTGTGTCTTAATGCCTGTTTTTTACTGTGATAACTAATTAAAATTGTTCATTTGCTATCGAGCGAACGCGAAGCGAAAATTATTTAAAGATCGTAATCCTCGAGGACTTGTTTTTCTTCAAAATCTCATTGTCGAATAATAACCCGTCCAATTACATAAGTTATCAAACCGATGTATAAAGTCGTTCGGTGAAAACAACATTTTTCATCGAAAAATTCATCCCTAAAATGGAAGTGAAGGTAAATTTCTTTTACAAAATTGATCGAAAAATCTGTTTACGATAAAACATTCACCGTGACGCGACGTTTTCGAGAATCTACGAGCAGTCTTGTCCAAAGAAAGCGGACGAATATTGCGAGATTACACTAATGGAATCACGCGGCAGATTTTTAAGCTCTGATCAAAGTGATTACAATCGTCCAACAAGTTTCAATTTTTCGCTTCCGTCAAAACCGAAAAGCTTGCCGAGAGAACTTGCCTGCCTCTGACGTCAATGGGAATCCACGTTAACCAGACATCTTTGTAAACAATTTGACGAAATTAAAGGCAGTGCAGAATTGCGTCTGACGCGTTCGACAGTGTTTCCCTGAAATATTGAATTTAACTTGAGTCGCGCGGAAAAATGTTGCAATATGTTGTTCGATGTCGCAGACAGAAACGCACGAATTCAGCGTTGCTTCCGCTGACGTAAATTTGCGTCACCAAACCCAGAAAGGGTTTCGCTCGTTATTAATAAGCGGGAGAAACGTCGGTCATTTGCAGGCGCGATGTTTTTGCACAAGTCGCGCCGCGAGTTGTTTACGATAGTCACTTGGACATTCGCTCCTCAATACTTCGCGTACACAATGTGACCCCGTTTCAACATTTTGGAAAATCAATCGCCCACATCCGCAACGTACGCGAAATCCGACCGTAAAGTTTCCGCTGCGAAAAGGCACGTTTTCTGTCGAGATTTGTTTACGACTTTTGACCAAATTAGAAATAAAGATTTAATTTTCAAGATTTCATTTTTTGCAAATTTTTGAAAACTTTTGGGCCAATGAGAACGATCGTTTTCAGTACACGTGTTGCGCAAGAGATCCACGTAACTGGAAATCCGTAATTGCGCTTTCGTTATCGCGATGTCGCGTACGAGAAGGCTTAATTCAGCGAAACGCAATTTCGCGAATCCCCGGAGCTTATGAAAGAGGCGTCCATACATCTCCAATTACGTCATTTGGTGTACTTTGCCGTCGTTTTTATTCACTTACGTAAGACAGATTCGGCGTGTTGGCGCGTTTTTGCAAAAGCACTTAATACGCGGTATTTACGGTGCAAATCATTTTCGACCGTCGCAGTAAAACAACGACGTTTTTTGTCCGGCGGGTTCCTGAGTTTAAACAAATTCAATCACAGTCGATTCGCGCGAGCGAAAAACGCGCGATGCTTTTAGATTCTGATAAAACTGAATCTCGAATTAAAGTCAAACTTTTGACTGGCGGATATGACGCTGATTCGAGAGAACCTTGTTTTCCTTTGTATGTGGAAGAAAATAATCTAACAAAGTTAGCCTTTCGAGCACTTTTCCGGATACAATGTTGCCGCATTGCAAAAAGCTGCACAATTTCATAAAATTTATACTTCCATTCTGCTGTTTACAGTGCGTCTGAAAGTCGTCGAAGTAGTTCGTTTTTTCGTCTGCTTTGCATGTTTGTCAACAGCATTTTTGAGCGAAAAAAACTGGTATTTTGTGAAAATTTAAATGTAGCTTTGCGATTAATTCGGTGCTCGAAATCGAGGCAGTTTCGTGTAACACGAGGTTTTGGGGACAAATTTATCATCGTACACTTTTGCATTACATGAATCGTTCACGACATCTCGTCGCCGGATAATGGACACTGAAAAATTTATTCACCGCGGCAAAAGAAAGCATCGCCGCTTTTTTCGGGAGAAGCGGCCAAAAAAGGCGCCGACAAAAAATGGTCCAAATGAATTGATCCAGACGAAAGCTCATATTCTTCCAGAAAGCGGGCAAATTTCTTCGCCGGCCGCTCACGATTACATTACATTCAATCGCCGCCACTTTATTATTTATTTTTCCGAGTAATCAAACACGCGTACGTTAAGATTGATTAAACTCTGTACGTCGATGGCTTTCAATGCAGACAATCACTTTATGGAGAACGATCGTGGAAAAAAGCTACTAGTCAATAAAAGTGAGCCATTGTTCATTTCGTTCAAGATGAAAACGATAATAAATTCGAGGTTATCCCGTTCCAAAAATAGTGCGAACAAGTTTGATTTTGAATAAAACGAAAAGCTCGCTTTGTTTCTGCGGTCAATGCGATCGGTATTTTAACCTGGCGAAATAACGTTAGTTTTCGTCCAATAAATCGTGGCCTTAGCGAAGTGCTTAAAGATTTATGTTGTCCTCGGCGTCCTGCTTTCGCGACCAAAGCCCTGGACCTGCCGAACGAACGTCCATTGCACTGGCCATTATATTATTATTTTCCTTCTTCTATACTGCCGCGATTTCCAAAACAATTCCCTTTATACCTAATCCAAATAAACTCTTCTCCACGGTTATTCGTCGACTAATCCTGAGATAAATCCGCTTTCGACGTTCCGCGATCCCCTCGCTCACTAGTTACCAACTTTTTTGCGCTAATTACGCCATCGAAATCTTCCAATTCGACAAATTATTTGACATCGTTCGAAAATCGATATTGTGGTTTATGATGCAATTAAAAAAAATTGGAATATTAGAAGTAAATATGGGACAATTAAGAAACTAATTGAATTTATTATTTAAGTTGAATTTGATACGAAATATTTGTAAACATATTTTTGATAACAGGTAATTTAAATGAGCGGTAAATAGTAATTGCGGTTTTGACTTCCGCGCGTAAGTCAATCTCGTCAAGTATCATTACCATAATAAATGTCCGGGTTATTACAGAAGATAAACTTTATTGCTCTGCGAGATCTTTTTCGGTTTATGAAGTATCACTCAATTTAAAGAGTCATTTACCTGGCGTTTACAGATTACACACTTTTTGGACTTCCTTCGTGGTTTTTATCCAGATTGTTCAAATTTTTGTCAATTTGTCAAAATTGCTACATACGGGTTATAAAACATTGGCAAAAATAACCCACAAAACATTTTTTTGAGTCATACCTTTTTGAAAATGCTACATTCCGTGACAAAATTAATCAAACTATTTGCTAAAATGATTGCATTTTGAACCAAAAAGCAATTACATTTTTTAGAAAATGAAAACTCACAATGTGCATACAGCGTATACGCAGTACGTACCACTTCGGGTCAGAAGCTTTTTTGTAAAATAAAAGGAATTTCAAATAAAAAGGAAGTCTTTTTCGGCAAGTATCAATCGGGAAACCTTTCCAAAACAAAAGAGATCCTTTTAATTAAGAAATCCATAATTATTTTTTTATTTAGAGTGTAGATAATTACTATATAAAAATAGACATACCATCCATAGATTTGTAATAAATATCCTCAACTGGGGTTCCAAACATAAAAATTCACCCCAGCAAACCTCACAAAATAAATTTTCAATCCACATTCGTTTTTCAAAAAATTCTGAAATTCATCACACTGTCAATCTTAAAAACCTAAACCTAAAGTAATGATAGACAATATCCGATTCCTAAGTTATCGGCATTCAGTAAATTTCTCAGAGTTTAATTAAATATCTGAAAAAAAATAGATATGATAAATCGGTTAGGGGGACCCTGAACACTGAAAATCAAGTACCTCTTAAAATTAAGCGAATCGCTTGTTCTTTGGGGATGTTATATCATTGGATAGTACGATTTAAATGGCCTATAGTGACGTACCAGGGGCCCCCCTTTCGAGATAGTGGTCTTAACTTTTAATGTAATCAACCGTTTTCAATAATCTAATGTTATTTTGTGGGAAATATTTTTTTCTACCAGTGGAAAAAATGTCAAGTCAAATTATTGAAAACTGTGGGAGAAGAGTTTTTTTGTGAATATTCATTTTTAGCGCCGATTGCAAAAGTATAAAAAATGATGTTCAAGCACAGTCGCACCTCAGTCGAATATAATATGAACGATTTTAGGTGTTTTTACGATGCCACAAAGCTTGTTTGAACAATTTTTCGAACGTAAACTTGATTTTGTACATTGCAGTCTTATATATATCTGTTTGAACTCAATAAGGACCGAACTACGCATGCGCAGTCCGCAAGATATCTAGCTTTCATTTTGTGCCAGCAAGATATCTTGCTATCACAGAATGAACATCAGTTCATTCATGCCACAGAATGAAAGTCATGTTGTGAAAGGAATTAATTTCCTTCTCTCGCAGAAGGATTCTTGTTGTGACAGTAGGACATTTTTAGGAGTGTAAGGTTCAAAATTATTCAGAGAGCAACACTGGTTTTTCATGTGTGCAGTTTACAAAATCAAGTTTACGTTCGAAAAATCGTTCAAATAAACTTTGTGGTATCGTAAAAACACCTAAAATCGTTCAAATTGTAGTCGACTGAGGTACAACTGTGCTTGAACATCAATTATTATGCTTTTGTAGGTTGCACTAAAAATGGATGTTCACAAAAAACTCTCTTCTCCCACAGTTTTCAGTATTTTGACTTGACATTTTTTCCACTGATAGAAAAAAATATTTCCCACGAAATAACGTTAAATTATTGAAAACGGTTGATTACATAAAAAGTTAAGTCCACTATCTCGAAAGGTCCCCCCTGGTATGTCACTATAGATCATTTAAATCGTATTATCCAACGATATAACATCCCCGATAGAACAAGATGTATATTATACATATATTAGATAGACATTCATATATAAAATAGATATATACATATAATATACGTATATTATACATGTATTAGATGTATGTCAAATTGATGTTCTATCTGGGTTCCTTGACTTACCCATCTTAGTACTTGATTTTGGGTGTTCAGGGTCCCCTTAAATCATTAAATTCTTGAATGTTCGACGAACATTTTGTCAAATGATGATGAATATCGGTTATTGTTTGGCTTCGTATTTTGGGAAAATGTTTTGTCCAAAGGTTTTGGGGTTAGATATTTTTCATTAAAAAAACTTTCTCTCACTACGACTTCAATATTTAATTAATGTTGTTCAACTTGTACAGAAATATTCCTCATTTAAAGAATTGCATAATTTCATGGTTTTCAAAACTTTAATGTAGTTTAACGTATTAATTAAAAAAAAATCAATTTTGATTCGAAATGTCCAACTCAAACTTGCTCAGTCCGTTTGACATCACCTTAATGACGTCCATTTTTAACCTCGCACCAAAAATAATCGACCGTTTGATTTTTTGTTGCAGATTTTCTGGCGAACTGGAATCTCTTCTCGCCCAGCATGACAATAAACGTGCCCGAAAATCTGCGGATTCGTTCGCCAGCGCAGGGTCGCTGCGCTTCCATGATGTAAATCAAACCGGCGTTTCCGCCGAGCGCTTTTTAGTTTAGACGCGAAGCCCGGATCGGCCGAATCGCGGCGATAATAATGTAAAACAGGCGCGCCGATTCCGGTAATCTGCGGGCTATCGATCGCCGACAAACGCGAATTGGGCGGAAGGATCGGGTCAAGTATGCGGACTCGCTCGAAGACGCTTGCAACATGAGAAAGCGGCGGCTCGCGTCGGGCGGACACAGATGAAGAAACGGCGGATTGGCGGAATAGCGAATTAGAGGCGAGTACCGACTTTGCAATTTTTCAGCAGCAGAATCGTCGATTCGTCGGCGCCGACGAATCGACGTATGCGTATTGTTTCACGCCGAATTCCGTTGTGGCCAAAAATTCGTGATTGTGACGGCGTCTGACTATTTCTAAGGTATTACTACTGGAAATACTTTCGCGGGAAAATTTAGTTTACTCTTCGCTTGTACAAACAAAAAAGGAACAAAGGATTGAAAAGGACTGAAGCAAATATAAATAAATCTCAAAAGTCTCACTCTTTAATTTTATTCCTTTTGGAAGTTTGTTTTTTTTTAATCTGTGCTTATTTTAATACGTTAAGTGAAAATTATGTAAGAATACATCTAATTTCATTTTTACAAGGTAGTGAATATCGAACGAAACAGTCATCACGAATCGTAAATCTAGCTATTTCGATTCGTTTCGAAATTACAATTCATTTATCGCAATCGCTTTCTAGAAGAAATTGGAAATACACAACCCAGTGACAACCCATGAAGAAAATAAACTGAATTTGGCTGGAAATAGCTTCGAAATGTGATCAAAGAAACCGCATTGTTGTTAGCATGTGATTAAAAAGATGTCAATTTCGGCGGTCGGGAAACGTCTCGCGCCGCTTGAAAAGAAAGTAATTACTCTGGATGCTTAATCAAACGAAACGCGCAACAACGAACGCCTTGATTCACGTCACTTACGTGGGAGATCGATTTTGGGAAACCAGTGCGAATGCGGATAATCGATTACACGGAATTTTTTCGGAATTTACACGTTTCTCAAGTGTCAGTATTTTACTTTCCGGATAACGTCATGAGCTTTCGGAAGTCACGACGACATCGAAATAATTAATATTCAAATGTAAATCAACCGAACGGACTTTCGGTTCGTGTAACTCTTTACGACATAGTTCCGCGTAAATACTTTATGCGGGAAATTTTGGAAGTGCACATGCTCGTAAATACAGCTGAATTTCTCTCCGGAATCAATCGAGTTTCGCCAAACGCCGCTCACTGATTTAGCGAAATGTTTTTTCCGTGAAATCAGCTTTATGAAATGTGTGTAATTGCATTACTTTTAACGAAGCAATTAAAAGTTGAAAAAGTGACTGTTTTAAGTAGCATTTTTACAATCTAAGCCAATGTTAAGCTGAGTTTTCTTCAAACATATAATTTACTTCCACAACTGCAGCATTTGTACAAAGTGTTTGACTTGTAAGCTGTGATCATCGAAAGTGCCAAAGACGTCTTGACTTTCAGTCAAAAGCATCAAAAGAATTACGTTAAAGAAGTCAAGTAAACCGAAAGGATTCGCCAATATGAAATGTACATCCGCCAAGTCAAAAATTCAACAAATGTTTTACACCATAATGGGTTTTGAATGTTTGAATTCTATGTTCTAAAAATGTGATTTAAAACAAATCATGAAATGTGTTTTGTAACTACCATGTTACCGTGTTGTAAATATTCCATGATTTTAGACATGAAAAGTTGCTTTAAATTTTCATCATTTTTATAATGGCAGCAATGTTTATTTACGAAGTAGATTAGATTAGGTCATAACTTGGACCGAGTAAAAAAAATCTGTTAGCATGATTCATTAGTTGATCATGCTATCTGCTTCAAAAAACACATAGGATACACATTTCATTGCACATGTTTTCAATTCTAATAGAACATCTTCTACAAGGGATAATTTCTGAGATTCTCCCAAGATTCTCCGTAGTTTCGCGGTCATAAGCGCAAAGATTCTTCAGAGAATCTCCGACGATCGGAAACTGTTCTGTTAGAGAATATGAAACTGTCTCAACACTTGTTAAGGATAAAAAACGCTATTTTTGTACAACATTTCGTGTTTCGAAGTGAAAAGCTTGTTTTTACTAAAGTTGTAAATTTCACAGTGTTGGATTATCATGCAATCAATGTAAAAGATAAATTAACTTCACGTTCCAACATTTTAAAGTTAACGTTGATGTGAACGTTGTTCGATTTGCGATGAAACAATATTATTTATTTATTTTATGTTTTTGTCTGAATACAATGTAAGCATTAACATTACAACGACAGCATTAGATTTTATGATATTTCAGCATCAGTATCACAAGTATCACAGAATTTCTACTTTAATTTATCAATAGCGATGCATGCTAGTCAATTGATATACCATATCTTTTTATATTTATTTTTACTTTTTATAAATTGAAATCAACTGATATCTGAACAATAGAATTCCTAATTATAATGATAAATTAATACATGTATAACAATAAATGTATTGGGCACAATATTTTATAATTCCGCATTTGACTAGCTAATGCAGAAAGATATTTTGATTGGTGTAACGAACCAACATATATGTCCAGCGAAATTCTCATTAACAGATATTTAATCTTAATAATATTACTCTCAACAACCTAAACAATCACCAGTCATGCGCTGTCGATATCGTTGAACAGACGCAATAACAGCGACGTCAGCACATTTCATTTGTTATGAATCTTCATCACATGATCTTGGTTGACATGTTTTGACATGTTTTGACAGTTTGAAATTATAACATTTGTGCTACGAAAAACTACAACGTTCTCGCGAAACGAACGGTGACTTTTAATTTAAGAATTTGCAACATATTCTGTGGAAATTGAAGTACAATTTGGATATTTCACCTATCATGTTAAATGTATTGATTTTACGAAGAGCCTATTGAAGCGGGAAATTCGAGAAAAGAAAAGTTTAAAGATTAATTTCCGATTAGAGGTTTTTCAACAAAAATATTAATTTGTTTTAGTCACTATTTTAATACAACTGATTTATCAGAATCATAAACATCTATTAATGAGTTTTGTTTTCTGAATTCCTTACTGATTTATAAAAATTGAGAAAAAAATCACCTTTTTTATTCCTACCCCGTGTTAACGTTTCCGAGTAATTCCAGGAATTGCTCGGGAATATTCATTGGAAATTATCGGCGATAAGCCGGAAAAATCCAGATCGAAATAACAGAATTCTTTTATTAAGTATTTTACAAAACAGGTGTTTTTCTTTAAAATGTTTTCGGTGAAAAGACATGAAAAACGTTGCAAATGAAGATGATTTTCGATAAAAAAAGATGCTAAAAGTTTCTAAACGTTTTTTTCGAAGATATTTTGTTTTCCCGCATAAACAGTTTGTTTATGCAACTGTTTTATATTTACAAGAAATTCCTGCCAAACAAAAGAATGCTTTCATTTATTTCCTGACTTTCTTCACAAATTTCCTCTGCAAATTCCCGAGTCATTCCTGAAATCAATAGGAAACTTTAAAACGGGAAATGAAGTCTGTATAACTTCATTTCAATATAAATGTTTTTAAATTTATGTAATGTACGAAATTGGTAATTTGCTTCTATATTATGTAGGATATTACACGAGTACAATCAAATTAACCTGCAAAAATGAAACATTATGACCTGGAAAACCTGAAAATAATGTGGAATTTGTAACAAGAATTTCGCTGGACATGTGTTTATCAAAGCGCTGCTAAGGTAGATGTACCAATTTCTGGACAGCAGTGTCTCAATTGCTGGATACTTTATTTTGTCATATATTTAAAGAAATATAGTCGAAGAATTTTATATTTAAATACTTAAAAACGTAATGGAGCCGTAATCTTTTTCTAATTACTTACGTATCAAATAATTAGACTATATTGTAATTATTAATGATAGTCCAGCTATTGGGTCAGTGTTCGGGAATTGGTACATCTACCTTACCACCTTAATCAAGAGACCAGGCAGTGTCTCTGACCAGTGTTAAAAAACGTAAATGTTAAAAACACTACAGTCTCTTACCCCGACTATTACTGGGCTTGACTTTATTTTATCACTTCATTTTGACTTATTTCAATTATGTCTACACTTCTGACTTTAACAATATTTCACAAATTTTCTTCCAGGAGGCTCTTCGAATTTCAGCTTGTGGGGCCCATGGCCCGGTGCTGGTCACATCAGCTCAGGTGGTGGCTCCTGGTCGTGAGTATCTGCGGATGGTCGTTCCTCGTGACCGCTAACTTGTCGTCAAGCTTCATATCGCGAAGGAGCCTGCGCATAGCAAGCGGACTCGAAATAATGATATTTCTGCGCGACCAGTGCGATCACGACTCCGGGATCCTCGAAATCCAACAGCTGATCAACAACTACAGCACGAGAGCGGCCATCAGTGTTATCCCCCGAACACGTGAGTTTCACATTTTTCCCCCAAAAAACTTCTTCATCGTTATCCCAGGTATTCCATCAGATGCAAACACCAGTTGGAATCCACATCACGTCGTCGAAGCTTACGCAAAATCTGCGGGTTCAAGAACTTCGTCAAAACATTCCCGGCGCTAACACCAACGCTCATCCCGGTTTGATAATTTTACAATTTGCTCGGCGAAATTTACTCGAACGTTATTACAGTTTGATTGTCGCGCGAATCGCGGATCAATGCCGGATTATTTGGGCTCCGGGTTTGCAGACGCTCGAGACCTTTCGTGAAAACCAATAGGCCAACTGCGAGCGCGATTCGAGCGAGATGGAAATTCGGCTGGTTTTGCTCGTGAGAAAGCAGTTTACGTGAAAAAAAAGAGAAACGACCGTATTTCTTTTTTTCCAAACAATATTTCGTTTACGAAACTGAAAATTGCAAAAACAATTACCGTTGCTTGCAATTTTAGTCAGAGTTGCTGATTGAGTAAAACATTCCGGTATTTCGTTTAAAATTTAAATTCCGGCAGATTAAATGTACGAATGCAAAACGGGCAACACGTACGTCTCATAATTTCAGTTGCAACAAATGCACGTTGCTCGCGTCATTTTTTCAGGCTGTCAGTTTGATCGATACCAGCGGAAACTTAAGAAAAAGAGTAGCCGTCGACACGGTAACTTCGCCGTAATTATTTCTGCGTGTATTAACATATTTAATCCGAAGTAAGATGGCGTCTGGTATAATCTGATATTATCTTTCGTTATTCTTTATTACTCCGCTGCGGAAACTCGAATACAGTAACGTTAATTCATACATATGAAGTGCACCGGGGATCCGAACATCTATTTCTCCGCTGACCGAGTAAATTATACAATATTCCTGCAGGCGAATGTGTATACCCATATGAGTCATTGTCATATAGTTTCATCATTAATTCCTTGAGGAATTCGATGACTCGAAATCGCTCGGAAGGACAGCTACCGTTCTCGCTAACCTTTGAAATAGTCGACATTGCATAACGCGACGGAGAAGTAGATGTAAAATAAAGCAGAATTACGAAACTGGTTTTATGCAACGAATGTTGTCTTTATTTGAATGACTCATACATAGATTTTATAAGCCTGTGATACTGTGATACTGTTCATTTACTGCGTCTTGTGAATTCAATTGTTCGTAAACTCTAACGAAAGCTCTAAAGCTGACTAAGAATAAAACGAGACAGTTTACGATCTTACATATACCAAGCTCAAATTGAGCTATTGTTCTCGATCCAATTACCTGATTTAGTATTGAACATTGTCACCTTTGAATCGGTACTTAAAAACCTGTTATGTGATTCATTTACGTTTTCTATGTGATGAAATTGTCAAAATTTTCGTATACGTAAATAGAGATATTTGATAGCAGAGACGATACATTTGTTCATTGCATATAAATTTGTTCGGCAAACTTTCCAATCTTCGTCGACTACAACGAACGACAAATCAAAACTCACAGCCTTGACGTTTTTGTTATTAAAACGCAAAGATTTATTTTCGCCTTCATTTTGGAAATGCAAAGAACGACTGAGTAATCTTTTGTGTCACCCAAGTTGCCACCTTAAACAATCCATTTGCAATTACATCCAGATCACAAATGTAGCCGTGAAAATTCGGGATCTCGTCATTGTTTAACCATTACTGACGGAATCAGGAAGACAAATTCAACCAGCCAGTTGTCACGGCGTATAAATAACTCAAGCAATTTCGCGGCATAAATCAAACAAGCGCGTAATCAAAATTTAAGTCTTCGTATCACGCTAATTTGAGTAATTCTAAACATCTGCGGGGAGCACTAAGTGCAATTACATAATGCGACGTAGATAATCGTCAGCGGCGTAGTTTCGAGAAATATTGCATGCGCATTTTCGTCGATCCTTAATGTCCTTCGAGAAAATACTGAAATCTGACATTTCAAGTTATAATAATCAATGTTATTATGCAGACTCAATTTTAAATCACCATCTAAGGATCAAGTCAATTTTAAGGTATTTTACATTTTAAGTATATGACTTAAGTAAATTGTAATCTATTAATTATAACTCAACTTAAATTTAAGTCGTACATTTTGCAAATAATTTTTCCTAAAACGCGATTTGTTATGGTAAACTTCCTCGAAATATTCGAATGTCAAACTGGAAAAAAACGCAGTAACGCTCTCTTCATGGCTCAAAATATAAGAAATGTAGCAGAACATATGAAGATATACATCATCATGTGTCTCGGCACATATATTGGAATTTTGCAAGTGTCTTTTTTAATTCCAGGCTTAAAACTTTCGATTTGAGGACATCTTCTAAATTTCACTTTATGCGTCTTCGCAGTCCATTTGCCTGACTGGAAACCAATGCGACATTGCCAAGGCGAAAAAACAGCAGTTTAACGTTGTTTGTAAAGTGGGATTCGGACTTCTCGAGTTTTTAAAGACTTTTTGTTCGTCAATATGAGTAGTGGTTTCGGGTGTTAAGTTTCACTGAGATAAATAACGAATGATATTCGGAGAACCCACCTGATTATATGGCATTCTGAGGAAAAATTATTATCAAAGAGACTAACAATTTGTTTGGAGGATTTTACTGACGTTATATAAGTTCATCGTAAGTAGTAGAAGCTGACATGATACCTTCACTCAAAAAGTAATATCTTATTTTAAAACACTTCCGTCTCAATTATAAAACGTTTATGAGTGTTTCCCATTATAGAAAGATAGGTTAAAATTTAAAACACCTGAAAAGGTTTTAAAAATAGGACAGAAGTGTATTAAAATAAGACACCTGTTTTTACAGTGTTTATTCTTTTCTACTTGTGATACGAAATATGGTTCTTGCAGCACAAAGAAAACTTTACACTTATAAAATAAGTTGGGTGATTGTTTTTGAAACAAAATATGGTACATGATGAGCATAAAGAGAATTTCAGTCGTCGCTAAATGACCATTGTACTGAAGCTAATTACTGCAATTAAGTCAACTTTTCAAAGGAGCAAATCTTCCTAAATTGTCGGCAAAGCAGTAAGTTTTATGATGAACTCATAGAAAACTGATTTGTACGCTTTTAGGCAGATTTCAACCATTCCGTTAAATCTTCAAGTTGAACTTCACCGTTGTTTCCTCCATTATCTTTGATCTCAATGTCGAATCGTTCTTCAGCATTGCCTCTTTTCCCGTCGATTTCAACCATAAAATATCAGAGCTTTAAAACCTCGTATCTCATCAATAAACGATGTACTACGAAAATAGATAATGTTCTGGATTTATTTATACCGTTAGATTATCACTCGCAGTCATTATTGCTCGGTCAAGCAAGTGGTTCGTATGAACGTTTGGGTATTTCTGTCGCGTTTTATAAAAATATCCGCTAGATCGAGCCGGACCGTCAGGAGAGGGGCTTTAAACACGTCATTAGCGATTCCCAATAGTTTCATTAACTTTGTGTCCGGCCGGATTTTCCGTTTGACGAAGTCAAGTGGCTGACACAATTTCGCACAAACTCATTTCGCCCATCATCCCGACGCTTTCGTTTTTTTTCCCCCTTTTTATCGTCGAAGTAAACTCAAAACTGCCATGAAACGAACTATTTATGAGTCCACCTTAGACGTATTAAAATTTAATGATAAAGTAGTACATATCGCGGAAAGCGATATTGCGGAAAGTTTGCGGAATCCTCGCAGCATAAAGTGCGCCAAGTTAGCCAGTCTCTCGCCGAATCAGCCTATTATTCCCTACAATAACTTCGACGTCTCGACACCGACGATTTTCAGGCTAAATAAGCCCGACCTAAGCCTCATTGCTAGACAAAGATTCAGGAGCAACAGTTTTCTTGGATTTTTCGATTGAAATCACGAGATCTCCGAAAAGCTCTATCAGATTCCGATCCGCGCCGAGGCAGCAAGCCTATTCAAATCACGTAATTCAATTGTTGCGAGTGCGCGCGCCATGGTGTATGAAATTTGATTGACTGCAGCGCCAAACTTACAATTCCATTATTTTAATTAACCCCGCAACAAGCAGGGCCGTGACTTCTGCCGCGCCGCTATGCTTAAATTGTTATCTCGTTGTTTACCCTGCATGCAAAGCTTTTAGGAACCGCGACGCAGCCCGATGCTTTTAGGGCAATCCAATTTTGAGTGGCTGTGACTTTTTAATGCGGGGAACCAAATTTCGTCCTGACAACAGGGCGCGGTTTCAAATTTGCACGATATTTGGCTCCGCGCGCAAATTGCGCGAACTTGCATAATGGACAAACTTAAATATCCTGGCGATCCTCGCGGGTTTTAACATCCGCAGTTTCGCTCGCTCGTTGATGATGACGTTAGTATCGTGCAAGCAATTCCGCGAGATTTTTGCTAAATTTGGACTTAAGGAGATAATGGTGCACGAAAACTGCGATGGGTAAATTACGAATTAATCTTTCTGAAATTGTGTTTAGCATTTGTACTAAAGAATCGAGAGACTAGTTCTCAGACTAGTTTCGACAATTTTGGTACATGATGAAAATATCACGAATCAGGAGACACAGCAGTGTCTCAGATCAAGTACAAAAAATGTCAGTGTTGAAGACATTACAGTCTTCTATCCCGAGAGAACGAAAAAAGAGACTAATAAGAAAAAAGAAAATAATTAAATAATTCAGAATGTCACAATGGAAATATCAGGATTAAAAATCGTGAATTAAAATATCACACTAAACTTATTTTTGTTTAACTAAGTGAGCAACCTCACTTATTTTTGTTAGTGTTGTTAGCTTTTTTATTGTTATTTTCAACGTTATCAATCAAACATTGTGAAAATAAATTATGAAAATGAATTTTAGCCGAAGAAGCTAAATTAAAATACGTCAAATTTTGATTCGACACATTAGCGTAATTTCAGTTCTCGATCAAGGCTATCCATTTTTGTCGCTAATCCACTATTTTTCCGACTGCTTTGCGTTGAGCAAACTTTCTTCTCCCTCCGATTTCATCATTTTAATTCCCGTCGAATTTTAATACGAAGAGCAAAATAATCTCAAAAGTAGACGAACACTCTCGGTCGGACCTTCAATATCGTGACCCGCAAAAGTTGCGGATTATCTGGTATCCCCGGTGGTCGATGCGGCGCATTATTCACATGCAACTGCATTTTGTGAATAATGCGCCGCGGTAAGAACTGTTGACTGAGACAGTTCAGGTGCCGATTGATTGAAGAAGCGCGAATGTCGCACCTGTTGCCCACATTAGAGTGCATTTTCTCGCGCGCAAAACAAAATCCCGCGATCACCTATGCGCGACCACTTTTCCCCGAACGGATTTGATTCCCTTCCAATTCCCGCGCAAAATCGGTCGCCGTAACCGATTTCGCCTAATTCCACGCGTCGCTGAAATTTAATACCCAAATGGCTCGGCATGAACATCTCGCCACTCTGATTATTTTGTCCGAACTTGTTATCTCGTGGTAACGGCAGCAGCATCTTTTTTGCCAGCTTCGAAACAAAATTCCGCCGAAGATAAGCCCTCGTAAACGTCATCCTAGGCTTTCATACGAAAGCCGCCGAATTCCGACCGAAATTGCCGGGCGCGACCTTGTACCCGGATTCAGACAAAAAGAGTGCAGATTTATTCGAAACATCGCGATAGAAACATATCCTTAAGAGTTGTTCGACGGAATTTGAGAACGTTTGGTTGATCAGTGTTTTTGCAGAAACTAAGAGAAATAATGTATTCAAATCTGCTAGATCTATAGTAACCTGTGTAGAAATAAAATCTCTGAAATTATTTGAAAATGGTCTGAAAACCTCTGAAAATCTCTAAAAATCTCTGAACATCTTTGAAAATCTCTGAATATCTTTGAAAATCTCTGAACATTTCTGAAATTCTCTGAAAACCTCTCAAAAGTGGAACACTCAGAGTTTTTCTGATTTTCGGAGAAAACTCTGAGTGTGAAAATCTCTGAAAAATGCTGTAAAATTAGGACTGACATCGTTTTTCTGAGAATTTCAGAGTTTTCTCTGAAAATCCAATTTTGAGAGATTTTCAGAGATTTTCAGAGGTATTTAGAGATTTTCAGAGTTTTTCAGAGATATTCAGAGATTATATTTATACTAGGGAAATTATCTTTTCATCAATTGAGTGGCTCGATTTTAAAACTCGTTGAGCGTTCGACGTGCCCCGAAGATAGGCAACCGCCGCTGAGCACGTTGTGCTCGGTTTCAAATTAAAATATCTTTTAAACTATCGCTGATATCTACATGTTGTCAGGGAGAAAGTTGTTCCATAAAGTCTAAGGAATAAGTGTGCAAACTTTGAACAAATTGCGTACTGTACGAATCGAAATATTTACATTTATATTCGCGCGCGACTAATAAAGAATCTTCTAGTACATTATACGCCAACCCGGCAACGCTCGCAGCGCCATGAAAAGTGCCCGCCGTGGCAATAATTAGCAATAAGTGACTGG
>JABFPB010003714.1:0-16446 GCA_022817645.1 Ceratoteleas bidentatus
GTTTAAAACGTTTAAAGAACGTTTTGCTCAGTTGTTATTTGTCCAAGTATAAAAATCTGATTGTTACTTGTTCACATGATGAAAGATACAAATGTAAACTATTGAAGTGTTATTTGTTTTAATATTAAAATTCTTAATGATACATGCCCAATTGATAAATGATTCAAATGTTAAAAGTTAAAAAGTTACTTGTCCAATTTTGAAAGTCCGATAATCCGATTGTTATATGTCCAAATAATGGATATTTAGTCCAAATTGTGAATAGTCCAAGTTTTAAATAGCATCTATCGGTTGCTTCCCATTCAGTTATCGCGAACGTGTAAGTTGATGTTCACGACCGGAAAAATTCAGTGATGAGTTTCGAGAGATTATTGGAATTCCCAACAATTTCCCGCCAAAAGAAAAAATTCCCGTACATTTCCCGTACATTCTCCGTACATTTTTCAATTCCCGCTTTTCCCATCTTTTCTCGCTCACTGGACACCCTGTTATCTCATATAATTATGGTCTGCCATATTGGATCTCTCGTTGATTCCCAAAAACAGCGGAGATTAAAGTTATTTTCAGAGAATTACCGAAATTATACATCTGAATAATAAATAATATTGCTATTTAAAAGTTGGAGATAAAGCGAAAATTGTAAACTCATGCAATTTATGTTCACCCCATATGAAAACTCATTTTAGTGCACATTATCGAGAATCAATTTAAAACGCATTTCACGTACCGCTACAATGTTGTTAACTTGGCGAATATGTGTAAGTTTTCGTTTCAGCTAAAACAAATTGTTTCCGTACGACGTAAATATCGAGGATTTCCTTTTCTTTTCATGTTCAACTTGATCTAAGTGCCATCGCGAAAACATTACCTGAGTTTCTGAAAATTCAGTTAGAAGTGAAAAGTCACTTTGTTACAGAAGTCGGCGGTCGTGTCGAATTTTATCTAATTTACGAGAAGGTTATACTTTTCATTTTAGTGGGTGGAGAAAGTAATCTTGCAAACATTATTTGACAGTTCTCGATGTTTTTAAAAAGAATTTGGCACTACAGATGTTAACTTCCAATCTGAATAAAAAAAACTATCAATGAATGTCAGTCAAATAACGGAGTACTCTCAGTATATTTCATTGTACTTTACTGTATTACCGATTTGACAGAGATTTATAAAGTTCAGCCGGTAAAATTTAACCGGTTCAGTTAAATTAATTGATCGAGTAATGACGAAGCTTTTTTCATATATTTATTTATATAGGTGGTAAAAATTATTCAAAGGCTGGTCAAAATTTTCAGTTTCAGGGCCTTAATTAATAGGAGATAAACCCATTTTTATTTGCATAAAGGCAATCTCCTGTCCGCTCTTTGACAAAGACAGTCCATAAACATTGTTAGACCAAACAACATTACAGTTTCAAAGTTAACTGAAACGACTTTAAATACTTAAAAGGGTTCCGATTTTAAATGTAAAATTATAATTTGCAGTAAAAGTTCTGCCATTGCACGAATTACTGTTCTTCCCTTGAATTATTACTCTAAATTGATTTTCGTTTGCAATTTAAAACAAAGATCAACTCTGTTGAGTGCATAACATCAAATCGTCAATATGTCAAACGTAGATTGAATCAATGCAAACGTTTAATTTCGCGATATATTAATAATAATTGCAATACCGTTAATGCAGTTGCGTTTCGATAAAGCTGATAATTGCTCGAGCAAAAAATGTCCGATCGAACAGTAATGTTAGTTTAATAGATTGTTTCAAGTAGTGCAAAACTTGAAGTAAAAGGTTAATTAGTTATTCGTGAATGGAAATTATCGGAAAGTTGCACAACAGTTGTAACTTGGCGAGTAATTGCGAGAGTTAGTATGACAAGGGATATAGATGGGAACGATTGACCACTTTTAATTGTCACAAAGATTACAGAGCTTACTGCGTCAAGCAAAATAAATATGTATGTTGGTAAGCCGGGATAACCGTATGGTACAAATTCGATTGAACCACTTTACGTCAGATGGCCTTTGACATTACAGGTTCAGCTATCCTGTATATTTATACTGTACAGTATTAATGAACGAAATTCAACAATGAAATGATATGAAATGATTGAGAAGAGGAAGACTCCCTGTATGGACCAGGCATAGCAGATTAAATTATACAACCTGTAAGTTCGAATAACAATTACTTTTTTGTCCTGAAAACTTTAATTTGTAATTTTTTTTAATAAAAACTTGTTTCAAGAAATGTCAATCTTTGATAAGTGTTATGCAAAAATCCCGGACCTGTAAACCATTTTCTTCTACCCGAAAACAATTTGAAAAAATAGTCCTCCCTTAAGTTGTTCATTATTCAATCGATTGATTGTCTCGAGGATTACTAAACAGACATTTTTCATTCCGGCAGAAAAAACGACAGGAAGAAAATCTTGTAACTTGACGCTTTTGACAAATGATCATTCGGATAAATTGAAACTAATTGAGTTATTTCGTTCCGTCGGCCTTCCGCGATTTCAGACTTCCTTTGAAATGTCTATTCGCATTTGGCCGATGTCAGAAATTGTTAGAATAATCTCGTGAGTTACGCCGCGTTGATTCATAAAAACAACAATTCCGAAAATGAAAAGAGAATCTTAAAATCCGATCGCTGGATTCCGACTTTCCGTGTTTGCGTTTGAACGACAAACGGTCGCCGAACGGAAACGTAAGCTCGAATTTATTATTACCGTTTACTTTCCTGAGAACTGTCCTATATCGCGTTTATGGATGCTAAAACTCGAGCACTTTGTGTTTTGTCCATTAACCCAGTAGTTATTTCAGACTGACCGATTTCAGTGTTCGATTCGAAAATCGTTGCAAACATGACAAGTCAGGTCACAGTGTGTGTTATTTTAAAAGGTATAAAGCATTCAAAATGTGCAACATTCGCGGATCCCGGGAATTGAATTATGCTGACTCCGCATTCCAAGCGGTTCACATTATTTTAAGCCGAGAACTTCGCTTTGGCATTTTGAAAAATTCGGACATTTCAAAAATGTATACGGTCGCGGTATTTCGAATTTTTGTCCCAGCAATTTTATATGCGAAACATGTACACAGGAGATTTATTCATAAATATGATAAATTAGTGAAATTATTTAAAATTAGTCAAACAGAATAAATTTACTAGAAAATTACATTTCAAAGAGTTTGTCTTTTTTTGTATGACCAATAACAATAATTGATTTAAAATATTTTTCGGCGAAAAATTAACGATTATTTTTCATTTGTTGATTTCGTATTCGATTTGTCACAATTAGTATAATATTTAATGTAAAATCAGACGCGAAAATAATTTTTCCTTGAATTTTGTGACGATACGAATGCGTTTCAAATTTGACTCTCTGTGAATCATAAAATTCTATGTTGACATAATATTTGAATTCACTGACCTGGATTTCTGAAATTACGGCAGTTATGCACGTTTTTATCTGGATGTGTAAAAACCTCCTGTTATTTGCATTTGAAACGTGATCCCTTCGGTGTCACATGTTCATACTATTTGCATGATCTTAAAACTTCATAGTCCTCTTACTGTCTACAAATAAATTTGTAACATTTCAAAAAAGTGGAATATAGAAATTGCATTTCACTTTGTCAATATCAGAAAATTTAAAAATCGTGTATCCATACTGACATTTTACATCGTTCATAATCGATCAATCACAAACTTGCTAGATTAAAAACGAAGTTTCATAATCAACAAAAAGTATCTATCAAATATATGATAGGGACTTTGCTGATGTAATTACCAAAATAAATTGAACCCGCCAGAAAAATTGCCTTTTTGAACAGTAAAATGTACCATTTTTTGCGTTATTTATTTTAACAGTAATTTTTGAGTTCACGATGTAAAAAAATCTGCGCAATGATATCTCAAATCAAAACATTTTATTAATACATTCAGTGTTATCCAAAAAAATATCATTTTCAATTTTACCTTTTTGAATTAAATAGAATCCTCTTGAACGAAAATGTTCCGTTTTAGGATAATATGAATACAATTTTGTGTTAAAAACTATTCCATTTTGAACCGAAAAGCGATTCAAAATCCTTCTAAAATAATAATCATTACAGAAATATTGCTGAAACAAAAAGAATCCTTTCGACCCAAAATTATTTTTTCACGGCGTACCGCCAACTATCATTTACTTGTTATCACTGCAATTTTACGTCGATTCTCCAATGCCCCTTGAAATCGGTCACTTTGCTCGCATTTCATAGTTTACGCAACGCAAACTTCTTCCCTCACATATGATAAAGAATTTTATTTCCCACTAGCATTGAGCAGCAAACTTCTTTTATTGACTTCCTCCCACGAAGAATGCACGATAACAGCATAATGCGATTATCGATCAACTCAATTCCCGTCTGTCTTCGCGAAAGCCGTCGCATCCTCGTTCCGCCATAATCCGGGCACGCCAAATTTTATTTTCGCCAGAAAAATAAAGCCCACGTCCAATTACCCGTGAGACGCGTCGCGTGATCCCTAATTCAAGAGGCCAATAAACGTCCATTAACTATTCGTTAAGTTCGCGATCCCCTTACGGCGCGATACAATTAACGCGACGTTTCGAATACTGTAAACGCCGCCCGCTTTCAGTCGGCATCAATTTCAGGCCGAATCAATAGTTCGGACGCGGCGCCGCGTTCGTCCGCTTAATAAATTCGAACGGTCACTCTGGCAGATTTACTGCTTTAATTGCAGAATGTATTGCCTCGGCGCGTAAACGTGCATCATATCGCGTGAAAATAACATATTTTGTCCTAAGGGCGCAAAGTAGGTTTTTTCTTTCGTGGTGGGAATGATAGATTTTTTACCTCTATAAATAATTAAGTGTTTAGTGTCTTGTTAAGGGCAAAAGTACTCAATATCCGCTCGAAGAACAGGGCGAAATGTTATATTACTTACTTTGGAAAGAAATTAACAATTTTTCGCCCTCCCAAGAGGGCGGAAAGTGAGTATGTTCCGTGCATGTGATACAAAAATCTCATTTTGCACCCTAAGCCCTTTTTTCCGGCACTCAATTTTGCGCCCGCACATTTTGCGCCCACGTAAAAGAACCACTTTGAGCCCGATATTTAGATATGAAAAAGTTTGTTCAGGTTGGAAAAACATTAATTTTGTATCCGCGTCGATCACTGTAGTCCGCCGTCGCGGATCGATTTATTTAAGTCCTCGTGGCTTATAAATGAACTGAATCGCGGTCCGGACCGTCACGGATTATCGACCGCGCGTGTGCCGTTTCGGATTCCACTCGACCCTAAGAATTTCTAGTTACTGTTGCGGATTTCACGTGGATTCGACGAGTTACGAGAAAAAAAAGGAAACAAACAAAAGTAGATTGGTACGAGCAAACATTTGTCTAATGTAAGTGAATGAGACGAAGTGTTTTACTTGACTGCGCTTCCGAGGTTAAATAAACTGGTTACCAGATTTAGAGTGCTAAAGCTGCAACTGTGATTATAGCAGTAAGATTGGCAAAAAAAGACATTGCATAAATTATATTTTCTTTAAAACAATGTAATGTTTATAATTGAAATAAATTGTGATTATTTTATATGTGGCAACAAGTAAAATTGATTTTGTAATTTATCTAAATATTTTATCAATTTATATGAAGCTGATGAAGAAAGAAACTATTCAACGAAATACTCTTTACTACTTTTTCACAGTAGCATTGCGGTCTTTTAACCTGCCTTAGTGATATATCTGAAGTTCAAAAACTTTTTTTTACATTATTTGGTCGTTTAGTAATTAAAGTCGACAGTTGACTACTGCCCTACTCTGTAAGCGTAGAGCAAGTTAAAAATGTCCATTTGCTTCGCACTTTAGAAGCGTTTATCTTGAAAACAAGCTTGGAGTGACACCTATAATTATATACAGGTCTATTTTGCAAAATAAGTATGTTTTGCAATTATTGTTATTTTTTTACATATGCTCATTTTTCTGCAACATCGTTAAATATAGGGTGAGGTGGGCTTTTGATTTTAAAGCAATTTTTTAATCCCAAAATACTCGGAAATAAAACTGTAGAAGATCGATTTTTTTTCTGAAAATGAAATATAATATTTTGGGATCGATGTCTCGAAAGGGAGGCCCACTCTGGGAATGGTAGACGTATGTCACTTGAACCCACTGTTAGTAACACTAAATATCCCAAAATATCAGCTTGTTCCGTTGATAATTAAGGGTTGTCGAAAATTCACCTTATACTTCTCGAAAGCTAACTTTTTATTGGCGCAGAGCACTGAATAGAGGTGTAGAAAAACATACCTGTAAATGTCAATGACCGTAGAACATTTCAATAAATGTATTACAATTTTAAAACAGCTGGAAATAATCTCCCTTTGACAAAGTTGATCTTTTTTTGTTTTTAAATGAAAATTTAATTATAAAGGTGTGCGTCGAGACAGAAGTACGTTCTTGAAATGACACGCTTTCAATCAACCAGAAATGTTTTAAATTTGCAAGACAATCTCATTTTAATACGAATTATTCGTCTCTCTATAAATCGTTATTGATTGTACAGTGTTTGTCAAAGTTGGAGTGAAGTTTTCTTGGTGTAATGACATTTCTTCACATCGAACAGCATGAAAGGTCAGTTTTATTGGAACGAAGTGTGGTGTTTCAAAACGATTGGTCTAAATGTTAAACTTAAATTTATTAGTCCTCCGAAAATATCGCTTTTCAATTTTTTTTAATTTTGTTTAATCGCTGTACTTAATTTTATTGCATTTGAAAAAATTATCCAATAGAAAACGAATTGTAACTCTCGAATTCAAGAAATATACATTTTGTGATTTTTTTTTCTGATCAAACCTTTATATTTAAGTTAGAATAAATCTTTTGTTCGCTGTTTGAAATCATCATGAACAACTATCCAATTTAGGATGGATGTCGACGAATAAAAAGTAGAAAAATGAATAATATGTTCGCTTTTAGAGAGCTGGTACAAAAATACTCCTATTCTGTTCTATTCCAAAAGAAAAAGTGAAATATCGATAAATAGCTGCATAAAATACATGCCAGATTGATTATTTAAAATATCAACACCGAAAACGATAACACGATGCACTTCTCTATTTACTCTGAAAGTATTAAAGTCTGGAATTTTTCAGAATTCATCTTTAGCGCGGCAGATATGTCGGAATTCATTATGTTTATGGATGCATCGAGCATTATCAATAAAACAACTATAATGTAGAAATAAACTTGAATATTGCGCTCTGAATCAGCCACCACCTGAAAGCTAAGAGAAATTATTGATGAAGTTTCGACGGGTTGTACTACACGTTAATTTTATGCATCACGTGAAATTATTCTAAAATAGATTTGTTCATACCGAAGCACTAAGACGAATATTAGAAAACCCTGAAGAAATTAAGAGTTATTGGCCAAGATAAAGTACAATTGAAATTATGTTTGTTAATAGTATTTTTGCCTCTTAATTCAATTAACTAATTAATTAACGGAATTATGGTTACACAATTATTTTGAATTTAACCTAAAGGTTTACATTATACTTGCTAATTTCTTATTGGACTAGGAAGTGAATAAATGAATCGTATTCGTTTTCCTGACACGAGCTTTTCAAAGTTGTATTAGTTTCCTGTACATAGCCAAACAAATTGCACACTACGTTGCATAATTTTGAATTACACAATACAAATCATTATACATAATGTCCACTAACTCAGAAAATGGTTTAATTATTTTCCTGATATCAGAAGATTTTATGAAATAAAACGATTCATTGCAATACATTTTTATTCAGTTTAAATAAAATTAAACTATCAAGTATGTGCAAACTATAATTAGAAGATTTAACAGTATTTGATTTTTAAATTTAAATTTTAATTAATAAAATGTCCGTGAAAGTTTATAAAATGCTGAAATTTTAAGATAGAATTGACGTTCATAAAATAACATGCTCAATCTGAATATTTTGATGTGATACTAAATATTTTTTTATGATCTGGGGTACATGTAAGTATCTTGCAGATCATTAAATATTAATTCATTGTCAATAAAAATGGTAATATATATTATTCCGACAAATGAAAAATATAAAATTATGTCATCAGTGTTCCATACCAATTAATGCTGAAAAATTGCATTAATTGGTATGGAAACTAGAAAAACTACTTCGCTTATTTTTCAAAAGAAAAGTCAGTGAGGCTAATCTTTATGTCAGCTTAGAGCTTATGAGGAGGAACATTTTCTGAAAATGTGGTTGAATTTCACTGCACCATTTCCAAGAAAATCAATGGCGAACTACTTCATTTTGGTATAAACTACATGCTTCCTTATGTCAACTTAAAAATTCATTTTCTCGAAAACGGTTTAATCAAAGCAAACCAAATTTTGTGAAATTATATCTTGCTTCTTTTCCTGAAACTAATTTGAATTTGAACCCATTGGAATTTCTGGAGTATTTTTTAAGATTTAAGACTCAATAATCTTAGTATAAGACGCATACGACTGGAAATAAATTACATTTAAATCTCATCCCTAGGCAATATCCAACCCAATTTGCTTTACCGAAAGCTTTTTCAATGTTAAATAAAACCGAATGTTAAACATCCTCTCATAAGTCAACCTCCTTAAGTAGCTACTACAATTTAACTCCACTTAGCCAAGAATACTTCTCCCTTGAAAATACACAACATTTTACATATTACCTCCTTTTTCCTCACCACCGAAAACGCATTTCAACACATTATTCTCCTAATTGAATTACGTTTCGACTCCGTTGTAAACTGCTTCGAAAATGAACAAATCATCCACAAACATTTGACAACGCACTGCAGACGGGTGGGAACTTTTGTTATAAGAGACGCAAAGTAAATGGGGGGAAATAAGACAGAAGAGGCTAAGTGCGCGAAAGGAGGCTTAAGTATGTCAAAACGTTGGGATGCTTGAGAAATGGGAAAACAACTGATGCAATTAGCGTAACAGCAAGGGTAAAACTCCGGGGATTAGAGGCCGAAAATAAACGTCGGACGGGCGTAGGGGATGGGACATGCAGATCGCGCAAAGGGCCACGATATAATCGAGGACGTTGCGAGGATGTAAATGGCGTCAATGCGATTAAGGCTGTTGCAAAAGCAGCGGACAAATTAATCTTGTGGCACGGCAGAGTGGAGCTAAACGAGAACTCCCGGCGAAGTGTGTGGTTGAAAAGACATTTTGCGCGAAAAATGGTTTCCAGGGATGCATTCGAATAAATGCAGTTTCCTCGAGACAAACGCAAAGCTTCTTTGCCTAAATGGATTCCTTGAACAACTTTTTGCGGCTTATTTTAATTTTTCTGAAAATTGTGTTTAAAGCTCTCGCCGGGAGATTCGCAAAAGTAACGGTGACTTAATCTTCAGAGAAGATAAGTATTTGATTGAATAAAGGAGATTTTAGAAATTGTACTTTCGTGGGTAGGAATTAATTTATTTTGGAGTGAAAGTAAATTGAACAGTTTAGTTTTGTTAGTTTTGTTAGTTTTATTTTTCCTGAGAGTGGAATTCGGTGTAAGTTATTTTTATGTCGAATTTTATTGTTTAATGTACGAAATGGTCGGTTCCAATAGAGTGCGATCAATTATTTAGTTTATACGCCGAAGTAAATCTATATAAGTTCGGAAAAGTTTTACATCACAAATTATCGTAAAATCTTTCACCGACTGCTGCAAAAGTGTTTTAGAATCTAATAATTATGAAGGTATACATTTTGCGCAAGAATTTAGACTGAAGCCGAATATATTCTGTTATGGAGTTGAGGACTTTGCTTGCATACGAAATATCGTTTAATTTCTCTACAAACTGACTAGAGAAAGATGTTATTATGGCAGACTGTTATGAAACATGTGCAGACATGTTCTGACTTAGAGTGAAGGCTCTCTTTGCAAAATACGACTTAAATAATTTGACAAAAAATATGCTGACAGTCCAAATCATATTTTCAAAATTTGATTTAAGAAATTAAATTAATTGAAGAATGTTTTTTTCTTCTGTTGTGAAGAAAATGAAGAAAGTTAAGTAAAGAAAATAAAAGAAGTTAAATGAAGAAAAAATATTTTTCATTGAAAAGTATTTCTTTTTATTAGAAATACTTTTGAAGGGATCCTTTTGACAAAGAAATCGTTTTTATTCAAAACGATTTTTCTTTTCAAAGTATTTTGAAAAGAAATACTTTTATTCAAAAAAGTATTTCTTTTCTACCAAAATTCATCGTTTTGTTCCAAAAGAATATTTTGAAGAGTGTAAATATTACAACTTGTTTTAAATGTATCTGAAAAACGCTTCTCTTTTTGCACCAAAAACGTCTACATGCGGAAAGTTGCACACTGCTTAGTATGTTCACTTCCGCGGTGCTTATCAATTGTTCGATTAATATGCACACGCACATTGTTGTGATTGCACAACGATAAGGAGCGTCGCTCTGGCGGAGGTTTTTCGCGTTTTTGTCGCGCCGGGGCATTAGCATACCCGTTTCCATGGAGTTACGTAAAAAGGTGCGTTGCGACGAACGCGCCGCGAGGACAGATAAACAAGTGGCTTTTGAAGTTGCGCCGCAATATAACTGTAATAATGTAATACCACGGCAAAAAGAAATCGGAGAGTGAAAAAGAACAAAAAAGAGCGCGTGGAAAAACCACGAGTCCTTGGAAGAAGCGTCGGCGCAATTTAATTATTCGCATTTTTATTCCAGGCACAACAAAGTGGCCCGAATTTGAGCGACGGCTGCGAAATCTGGCAGCGCCGAGCGGCCGAGGGCTTTCGAGGAGATTGGTAAGCGCGAAGGGCGCCGGTAGCTTGCAGATATCCGCATTGTTTCTGGCCGTTGGGCCAACTCGGATAACCTACATTAAGCACGAATACTGCTTGCCTGGCATTTGACTGGCGAGCGTGTCGTTCGGCGCGGCTCGTTTCCGCGGCCCTTTTGGGGAATAGCGCGACGAAGACGCTGAGCACCGGAAATTCTCCTCTGCTGGGAACGCAAACTCTTTTGTCTTGTGCATTTTATTTGCTGGGTGGTAATCAAATTGTAAACTCGAGGAAAGCACAAGATTGTAATGTCGATTGTTTGTTTAGTACTTACACTCTTACCTATAAAGTGCACTGTCGTTTAGGAAACCTCTTACGAGTATTAAAGACAACGCTGGAAGTCTTTTTGGAAACGATAAGAGCGATTGACGTTTAAAACCAATCGTAAGCCATCAAATGTCGTTTTCTGAGGATTGAAATAACGTTTAGAAGAGGCCTCAGAATAACGCTTGGAAGAAGTCGAGGAAACGTTTAGAAATTGTTACTAAATCTAACCTTTAAAAAACGGCTGAATAGCAGCAGTGAGACTCAAGCGTTAACATTAACGGTTTGTAAACCGTTATTGTTAACGCTTCCCGAACAATATGAGAAAAAGGAATTTTCCTTAAAAACAAACGAATTATTTTAAAAACAAAGGAATTCCTTTAAAAACAAAAGAATTATTTAAAAATAAATAATTAAAAAAAATAAAATAATAGATTACTTTATAGATTTTTAAGAGTGCATTAAATGATATATCTTTACATATTTTTAGAATTGATAATAAACTAGAAAAGTCATAAGTGTGCAAATATAAAATTATAATTGCCAAGTTAAACTTCATCTCTCAACCCCCACACAGGGTCTCGAACCCGATACTCCGCGGTGGCGTTCCGCGACGCTAGTCGTTCAGCCGTGGGAGCTGATATATCAGCTATGAGCTGTAAGTCTAGATACGTTAGTCCATAGTATTGGCTGTCACGTATCTAGGCGTACCAATCTTAGCCGATATGTCAGAAGATGTTAATTTTTTGTGTGAAAAATCTCCTATTTTTTATTGGAAAATAAAATGTATGTTACATACTAAAGTTAAATCAAATTGAATTGTAATGTTTTTCATCTGGGATGACTGTATAAAATCAATGGGTAGGATAAAATAATTCCATTATTATTTAAACTGGAGTGTTTCTCAAATACCCAGTTGACTTTACACCGTAGTTCAATCGATTATGATGTCGTTAGCAATAAAACGTAAAAGCAATAAAACTTGTATCGTAAAAGCAATGAATTAACAGATTGTAAAGGAAAACACCAATCATTCAACATTATTAAATTTGAACACTCAATAACGGAAATGCGGTATTGAAAGTTTGGTTTCTACGCATTAGATCGTAATATTAGCAATCATTTTATCTGAATAATCGGAAATGAATAGAGAAAAACATTTCACGCGGAATTTTTGTAGGTTTACGCTAATCCTCAATTAAAAAAAACGTTATAACTGGCTCAAAATAAGTTTTACATTTATATGCGAAACTTATATCATATTTTTTGTAATAAATTCATGTATTTTTGAATTCCAAAAATTCAAAATCTGTTTCGCAAAAATCAAAATATTTTGCAAAAAAGTATCAAAGTAAGTTTACAGTTAAATAGTTAAAATTTAACACAACTACGAAAAATATATTTCACAAATAAAACAAAATAAAAGTATTTTTTGTGTGTTTACTTGAAAAGCAAATCGAATTATAGATACTTTTATACTTAACTTTCCTTCAAAGACTATTTGTGATTGCATTATAAAAAATCATAGTTTGTTCAAAACATTAAAGTCGCTCTTCGTGCAAAGAGAGTTTTGCGCCAACAGTAATGTTATTATTCTGAAACAACGTAAAAGCACAGTTCGCTTCACTGTCATATAACTTATTACTTTTACGAGATCAAAAAAGTGAAAAAAAATCATTTTTCACTTTTAATCATTTTAAATAAAAATCATATTAATTTCTGACTGAGACAAAAATGATTAAGTAGTGGTGAAAACGCAATTTTATTTATAAAATTGCCTTTTCACCAATAAATACCCAAAATGAAAACCCAAATAAAAAGTATCCTGTTGGCATGAAAAATGTTTTTATTCGAATGTTTGTGCGTGCATTCTTCAGTACAGCAATTTCCACGAATAAAATCAATCCATTTGAAAGCTGCCACGTCGAAGGCTCCAACAGCACTCGTAATGAGCCCTGACAATTATTAATAGGCGAAATGTCGACCAATCCCGCTCGACTGATTACACAGAGCCGAACAAATAATTCATTTGTGATCGCTTGATTGTGGGCAATAATACAATCATTCCGTCATACCATTACTCTCTGACTTGTTGACGTGATAATGACCGCACCTAATTCTTTTTTCTTTTTTTTCGATCGCTAGAGACAATGGTTGTTACTTTTCAACCAATATGTCGAGCTACAAATCTTAACTTGTTTTTATTTCAATGATTAATTTGTTTTACGACAATTTCATAATGACATTATATATGCCCTGACAGAACATGAATGTTGTATATATCTAGTATATGTATAATATACATATATCATATGTATATATCTATTTTATGTATGAATGTCCATCTAATATATGTATAATATACATCTTGTTCTATCAGGGTGTACTAATTTTTATTTGTAGTGAGGTGTGAATTTGTATTTGTTACGATTATATTTAATTTTGATAATTTCGTAGAACTGGTTTAAACTTTATAGATCGTTCAAATTGTACAAATGTTTTTTGCAAGTGTATTTGTAGATGACTATGTATAGACACATTAAGAAAAGTGAATTGAAGACAAAATTGTCGGACCGTTTATGTACACTTCATTGCGTAACTACTTCTCGCAAATCCGACCAATATCCGATTCAGAAATATATGTTCTAAAATACACTCACCCAATGTTTGCAAAAAGATCTGAGCTGAATTGTTCAATGATTTTATCGGGATTATAGTGACAAGAAAGATACCGAAAATAGAGTTTTTTTCTGTTATAAATTTCTGTATTTGTTTGGAAATTCAGAAAATGCACAAATATTTAAAGAATTGTTACCTTCTTTCATTTGGAAACTTTATTACACAATTGCATCTGAAAATGATGCAAAAGAAGGGTCGAAACGTTATATACTACCTAAATTTGAATAAGCAAAGAAACGTTCTCTTATTCAAATTAGTGAATATTGAATTAAAGTAAATTAATTTTACTCGTGAAATAAGTGAGCATTTAATTTTTTGAAATTCAGAGAGAGTAGGTTTAAAAGTTCCAATCTTCTTAAATCTTTTGTTTTAATACAATATACTCTTAATCTCTCATTAGACTAATTATCCTAGAATAAGAGGTTTATTCTAACACCCCACCCCGTTCCTTCCAACCAACTCACTCCAAACATTCAACCTAAACCCACTCCTCAGACCAATTTCCTCGAGACACTCTAATCGTCAACCCATTTTCTCCTCCAGCCGCATTCAGTCTGGCTCCTGAAAAACGCGTCAACTGTCCTCGACACTTTCCACGTAGCGAACATACCGCGCGAAGCTGTTTTCCGAATCTCTAACTCTAAACCCCAGCAATGGCTCAGTTTGAAACTAATTAAGGTAGTAGTAGCGTTTCAAGCTAGTCAAATGAGATCTCTTTTTATTTATTTCCATTTAAAAAAAAATTTTAACTAATTTATATATCCCATCAAAGAAATTATAATGATGAATTAACAAATGTATAATAATAATTATATTGGATTCAACATAATTTATAAATCTTCATTTGACTAGGTATGACAGAAAGACAATTTGTTTGGTGTAAAGAACTAGCAATTTGTCTGGGGGAAAATTAGATTAACAAATATTTAACTTAAATAATATTATTTTATTGTCTTAATATAATAATGTATTATATTAAGACAAGTTTCTTATATCACATTCTTTGATATGTATATGTTGTAAGAGAATGGACTAGTCTTTATATGACCAGTGACATGTATCAAAACAATAAGATTACGAATAAATCTAATGGTATTCTTTTGAATATAATTTATACAAAAGAATGTATAATTTAAATACAACAGCGTGTACACAACTGAAATGTTAAAATCGTCGAATTAATTGAAATGTTAAAATATCAGTTAGAACTTGTTCTAATATTTTTGTTTTAACATTTCGGTTATTGTTACTGTGGCGGTAAATGAGGTAATAACCATTTAATCGTTTTTGCATTCCGTTGAAATCTTCAGGCTTATTGTAAGTTTTGATTTTCTTATATCACAGGGACTGGTCTTTATGACCATGTACATGTATCACAACAATAACGTCACGGGTCAGTACAATGGCATTGTTTCGATTATAAATTCAAAGTGTAAACAATTTAAATTAAATGCAACGTATAATTTAAATAGATCAATGTATAAACAATTGAAATGGAATGGAATGCTAAAATATGCATAATGTATTAAATCACATTCTTTCAAGTACAATAATAAAATAAGACATGGATCTTTTACATGACCATTCACATGTATCATAACAATAACTTAATATAAAAAAATATTATATTCAGACAATTAAGTAGCGAATCTTCAACTAATTTAATATTGCAACATTTATTTATCAAAGCGCTACTACCACCTTATAAGCCTCCACTGCAACCAACCCAAGCTCGCCTCCTCTAATCCATCTCCGCGTTGCAAGCAAATAGCGCGCGGATCTCAAGCCGCGGTTCGCGCGAACTTGGCCTGTGCCTTGATTCGCGAAATTGCGTCCAATTAGGCGCACTTAGCCGCGCCAAGAACGAAACCGGATGAAAGTATCATCTGGTTCGATGTGGTTGCGAAATGCCGCGAAAAGTGCCTCGTCGTCGACGGTCATTATCCGGTTCGTCTATCTGATCGTCCTCGGCAACGAGAGTTTCCGATTGGTCGCGCGCGCGAGCGCACGAAAATGCGTCGTGCGTGCGTTCGGCTGTGAGTTTTGCATGTAATGAACCGGCTACATTGTCACGCGGCGATAATTGCCGGTTGCATAATTCGCAGATCGTGGCGGTAATTAACCGGCGGATTTTCGTTTCTTTGCAGAACAATGCAGCCAGCTGAAAGTCCGAAGGACAGCCATGACAAAAGGTCGGATCATTCACGCACTCGTCTCCGTTGGGGAGGTAAGCTCGATTTCGATTCACAAACAGAATGTTATGAAGCGGCGGTTTTGTTAAAATTTTGTTTTAAAATAAATATACGGAGGGGTGGATTGAATAAATGCACTTGAAGAAAATTTAATATTACATTGTAGAATTAAACGTCTGAAAATGTCTGCAAAAGTGTAAAAAAAAGTTCATATACAATTCATATAAAATTCAAATCTAATTCATATTAACTTCACAGTTATATCTAATGTAATGCAGAAATACTTATTCTTAAATTTTTGTTCAATGTTTATTTTTTTATTTTTGGTATTTACATCATTTTTGGTAACCTTTTTTTCCTGGTTACTAATTCGATTTTCCTCAGTGCATAGTTGGGATTTAGATTTTACAGTGAGATAATTTTGTAAAAAAATTAAAACAGATTTTGTATTAGATGTTGAG